>CM071957.1:32605000-32675000 GCA_036784905.1 Acrossocheilus fasciatus
ATTAAATATCATGAATTAGGGGTGTGCGAAATTGGCAAAAAATGATATCTTGATATTTTCTGGGATTTTCTCGATAACGATAATAAGACGATATTTTGCTGAGTGTGTTATTGTGCTGATATCTTAAAGATTACCGTGGACAGCTGACTGATTTTTTTGATATTCTTCATATTCTGTGTGGTCAGTTCACATCAGTGATAGAAATGAGTCTTCTCCAAGTTTTATGGGTATTTTTTTACCTTTAAGTCATTTTTTCTAAAAGTGTGCATCATCTTTTGAGTCAAATTCTTGCATTTGGGCTGTTACCAAGCAAATTAAATGCAACAAAATGTATTTTTGCAATGCATATGAAGAGG
The DNA here is from genome assembly GCA_036784905.1 of Acrossocheilus fasciatus. NCBI lineage: Eukaryota > Metazoa > Chordata > Actinopteri > Cypriniformes > Cyprinidae > Acrossocheilus > Acrossocheilus fasciatus. Next base: position 32,605,357 of record CM071957.1, read on the forward strand.
CATTTAGATGTATTTACACACTGTTTAATGCAGCTCAGAGAGACACAGAAAGCTAACCTGTGCAGTTACAAATGCATAAATGATGTTTTGATATTTGAAACATAAAACGTTGAAAACTGATGTTTAAAATTATTTTAAAAAATGAAGATGTGAAATTAAAACGGCCAGCAGGTGGCAGTAAGTCAGCGTTAATAAGTGAGTCATTGTGACTGAACCGAATCATTTAAACGGTTGATTCATTCAGGAACGAATCATCTTCATGTTGCTCAGAGACGCAAAACAGCGCTGTAGCTGTGTTTGGAATTATTTTTGTTGGTGAAATAGAGCAAAAACAGCCGATATGGTGTCTATAACCTATGTCTCTTAATATTAAATTCCTGTTTATTGAATTGTTGCATCACATTTGTAATCTTACTGATTTTTGGAGAAAAAAAAAAGGCACTAGTTTAACCTGTTAACTGATTCATTCTCTGCCAGCATGTGTCGCGTTTGGATGAAATATAACGGTTTTCCGGTAACGGCAGAACACAAAGCAGCACAGCACCGGTGTGGTGAGAAACCGAGTCCGCTTAGGACCCCGAGTGATACCATTGCCTAAATAAATACATAAATAGATTAATGTAAAAACGTACTATTTAGTGCATAACAGAACAAAATAGTGCATAATGAAACAAATTAAATGTAATTTCTTACACTTGATTAACTGCTAATTAATAAATAAAAGTAATAATATCCTATTAAGTGGAAAAAACGAAAATCATTAATTAGTTTTATTTTTAAAATAAAACATTTGACATTTAACACTTAATCTGACACATAATTTAAAACAAAAAAAATTGTGAATACATGCTATGCAGCTAATCAGGTATCTGTATGCTATGCTAGTACATAAGCTAACGAATACAGACATTAATTATCATTGTAACATAGTTTAAACAGCATTTATCATAGCATAATTTTGTCGGAATTGTAATCAGGCACTAAAGAGAGTACCTATTAAAAGTCATTTGAGCCAATAGGATCACTTGGGGTCCAAATGGGACCGGATTTCGAGAGGGGACTCAATTTTTTGTCACCACACCGGACTTTGAACGTGCAGCGCTCGTGTTTATTTCATGAAATCTTAGGCTTTTGAAGTTTAATCGTCACATTCAGCCATATCGCAATTTTTTGTCTTTCCGTCTCCAAATTTAAAATCATAATTAGACTTTTTAAGACCCTGCGGAAACCCTGTATAAATGAATGAAAATAAGTAAATAAATGATTTATTCAAAATTGCATTTTGAAAATATTGTAACAAATGGGTGTTACAGACTGTAATTGACTCTAACATTAAGGCAGCACAGTATTTCTATCTGATGCTTTGAAATTTCAGAATATTTGTCAATATCAGTATTTTGCCACTGGATGATATTTAACTCTTTCCTGTCTTACTTGCATTAAATCCACCGCATCTTTGGCGTCTCTGTGGAAGAAATCAGGGGGAAAGTCTCTGTCTGGAGGACGTGAGCGTCCGTAACCTCGCGGGTCAAACGCCACCAGCGTAAAACACCGCTTATCCAGCTTCTCCAGCTGAGGAGCAAAATCAGTCTGAGCACTTCCTGTCCACACAGGAAAAGGAAAATGACGCGAGTTAATGGATTCCTGCTCTACGTGAAGAATACACTACGTGTGACACACCAGGGCTGTTACTATTAACTACAACTACACATAACACGCTTACAATTTACAATAAGCTTTCATTTGTTAACATTAGTTAACTACATTAGTTACATGAAAACTAGAGCATTTATTATTTTAATGACTAACATTAACAAAGATGAACAATTAGTGTAATAAATGTACTGCTCATATATAGTTAATATTATATTACATATATATGTGTGTGTGTGTTTGTGGGTGTGTATATATATGTATATGTGTGTGTGTGTGTGTATAATGTATGTGTATATATATATATATATATATACACACACACATACACACACACACACACACACACACACACAGAGAGAGATTAAAATGATATATAGGCCTATATCTATTATATGTTATAATAATACAATTTATTCAAGTTTTGTTCATTTCAGGTGTTAGAATCAGATTATTTCTGATTTATAGATTATTATAAGATATAGGCTATTATTAGATCCATAGATATGATAATAATAACAGTTCTTGTTGTTGTTGTTGTTGTTACAACTACTACTAATACGATTGTATAAGACTGAAACTTTCAGTTTTGTTCATGAATTCATATGTAGTCACACTATATGTTTGTCTATAAAGCTCATTGTAGTTTTTAGAATCATTAGAAACACAAATGCAGTCAAAAGAAGTGCTGACTGTAACTGTATTAAAGTAATGATATTAATCTGGCATCAGATCAGACCTAAAGCTCCAGGCAGCAGCAGAACGGTGTGTTTTCCGTCTCCAGTGCGCTGATAGTGAAGATTCACTCCATTCACTGACACTTTACCAGAGACACACATGCTGAGAGACAGAAGGAGGAAGAAACTACTCATTTCCACCCAAACAAACATTCATCTGCAGTCTGTAAACTCGCGAACTGACCTGTAGAACCGTGTCTGTTTTACACTGGACATGTAGAGTCCGGCTCGACTGCACATGAGTGTCGCCATCTGAGCAGAAACACACAAACGTCTGAAACTGAAGCATAAATAAAAAAAAAAACAAAGTCAAATCACACACATTATGGCGAAAATCGGGATTGGAGTGAATCTTCGATTTCACCGTCTGCAGATTCCACACAAATGGACCGCGAACAAACACCGAGAGGGAATGCGAATATTTTTCCTGTGTGTTTATATAAAATATCACTGTGATTTTATATTTTTAGACGAGAAAATAATCTGATTTCAGCACCTGAAATGAACCAAAACAAGTTGAAGTTGCAGTGTTATTATAATGTTTTAGAGTTTCGCAAAATGATTCACTTTTTCGAATCGCGAATCATTTGATTCACTTCAGGACTTTGGAGCGAGTTCGCGAATCTTTTGATTCAGATTCCTTTTTTTTCTCTCTCTTTTTTTTTTTTTTTTTTTTTTTTTTTTTGTATATGCCTAACCACACTTTTACTACAGATATGATTAAACTATGGCTAGTGTAGCAAAACCATGGTTAGTTTGTGGTTACATTTGTTCAACTATAACCACGTTTTTTCACATAGGATTAATATAGAGATGCAATTTTCACTGCTTTAGGATCAACAGAACTTAGTTTTCATGTACTCATCAACTCTGAGTAAAGAAAATAGAGGTTTTGTTGAAAAATTTAGCTATCAGGAAACACAAATTAATTAAGTTATATATTCTCTTTAGAGTAGTCCAACAATCAAAAGAAAACATATTTAAAACAGAAAGAAAAGTCACAAAATTAGATCAGATGAACATTAAATAAATAATCTGAGCAAAATGTCTCTGTGTGGGTGCAAAACAAGTGAATGAATCTTCCTCAGAAGATACAAAAACAGCAACTCACTTCAGTGTCTGGTTTACATTATAATCACATCCTTAAGATTTTTTGGTGAAATTTGGATGAACTCATTAATCTGTTGCTTGACCTCTTCAGTATTTTAGGAAAGAACCAAGTTGGACATCATTTGTTATGATTTTCAAGGGTGTAGAGTTTAGTAGAGACGCTATGACATGTCCTTACCAATATCAGCCACTACTGAATTACTAAATTTTGATCAAACAAATAATATCTGTTGTCTGCCGTTATGTCCAAACCAATGCCAAAATCAAGCCTGTATCTTATATATGTTATAAAATTTACAATATTAATTTATTTAGTTTAGACTAGATATATTATTATTAAGCCATAATAAATGACAATATATTATCTAGTGCTGTCAAACGATTAATCGTGATTAATCGCGATTAATCACGTCCAAAATATAAGTTTTTGTTTACATAATATACAGTATGTGTGTGTGTACTGTGTATATTTGTTATGTACATATATAAATACACACACATGCATGTATATATCATGTAAGAAAAATGTTATATTCATGTATTAAATATATTTATATATAATAGAAATTATATAAACATAAATATATGCATGTCAATATTTTCAATATATATATATATACTGTATGAGTGTGTACACTGTAAAAAGTGATAAGTTGACTTAACTTAAAAAAAATTGAGGAAACCCGGTGCCTTAAATTTTTTAAGTAAATGATCATTTAAAAAAATAAGTTAATTGAATTGTCAAGTTCACTTAACTTTTTTTTTTTTTAATTATTATGTACTTAATAATTTTAAGGCAATGGGTTTCCTCATTGTTTTTTTTAAGTTAAGTCAACTTATCACTTTTTACAGTGTATTTATATATATATATATATACATAATAAATATACACAGTAGTTACACATATAAACAAATACTTTTATTTTGGATGCGATTAATCGCGATTAATCATTTGACAGCACTAATACTATATTACTAATAATATTATTACTATTAAATATTATTATTAGTAGTATTTTTATTATTAGTATTATTATTATTATTACACTATAAATTATATTTGACAGTTTTTAATTTTTTTTTAGTTTATTTACTGTAAATGGAAAGAACAAAATGTTTCTTTTCTCTGTGTTTGCAGTGTTAGGAGCGCTTGTGTCTTGAATCAGAATGTGTCTGATGTGAAAGCTCTGGAAAAGTCGATAAGAGTGTTTCACTTCCAGGCCGCAGCGTCACGCTGGTCAGCGCTGGGTTTCATTAACCATCATCTGCTGAACGCGTCTGTCCGCAGGTGCTGGGATCTGAGGGGCCGTCCCTGATCGAGCCTCTGGCCCCTTCAGCGTCCCCCGAGAGCGATCATTCACAGACAGGACAGAGGAATGTTTACTTCTGTGTGTTGAAGTGCATGTATAGCAGAGAGTGCATGGGGAATTGAAGGGGATTTTTGTGATATTTTCACAATCTCCGATGTCAGCGCAACCTGAGCACCACAACATCACGCGTGCGATGACAGCTTCGCAAACACTCCAGATATCTGAGAACACTCGTCAAATGCTTCTATTATAATTGAATCCAACATTTCTCAATTAATAATATTTTTCTTGGTTAATCACAACCTTGTGCTAAATTAATGCTTTTGTATATGTGTATATTCCATTGCTATTTGCACTTCTGGTTGGATGCTTCTGTATTTAATTGGCTTTGTACTGAAGTAGGCAATAAAGAAACATGGATGTTAGGATGATTTTTAGCACTGTTTACACTAAATAAAACATATTTAAATCATTTATCCCATGTGGAAATATAATAAGGCATATAATGCCCCATATGTGATATTGCCATGTTACATAGGTTATAAGGCAATATCACTGTAAAAAGTGATAAGTTGACTTAACATAAAAAAATTTAGGAAACCCATTGCCTTAAAATGATTATGTAAATAATAATAATAATAATAATAATAATAATAAAAAAGTTAAGTGAACTTGACAATTTAACTTTTTTTAAAATTACCATTTACTTAGAAATTTTAAAGCAACGGGTTTCCTCAATTTTTTTAAGTTAAGTCAACTTATCATTTTTTTTACAGTGATATAATTTTCACATACTTAGTTTATAACATATATAACATGTATACTGTATGTGAATATGTTAATATCTATATTATGATTTTTTTTCTATATGTTGCAACCTGTGAACAATATAGCCTATATTTACTTATATATGCAACTTTATTAAAACAATATATATATGTACAAAAATCTGTATGTTTATATTTATATTTTATAATATATATATATATATATATATATATATATATATATATATATATATATATAATACATGTCTCTCTTTTACATTTACTCATGTAATACAAAATTGACAGATTTTAGGATATACAAGTGCATGACATATGTACAAAAAAGTGTCACATATACATACATATATATATATATATATATATATATATATATATATATTATACATTGCAATGTATAATATATAATTTAATATTTAGATGTGTAGATAATCATTTGGGGGAAAAGTAGATACAATATGTATAAAACATTTTAGAGTATAAGGCATTGTGCATTATGCTGTGGTTTCTTAGAGAATGCATAAAATAATTTGCACTAATAACCTAAACCCCAGCTGACATCCAATGCATGCACTTACATTCATTATATGAAGTCTGATTTGCTTTTATTGTGTTTAATCTGTCTCTAAAGTCCCTTATTGAAGGCCAAACCCCAAACTCAGCCCTGAGAACATCTGTCCGAGGTACAGAGCTTCTGGCTTCCTCTAACACAGCATATTTGATTAGGACATTTACTGTTTCTTGCTTTTGGGACAAGGTGTTGAACTCTTTTAGCAACTTTTGGTTTTCCGGTTTTTCTTTCAGTTCAAATGAGAAAAGCCTGTGTGTGTTTTTTTTGGCATGTGTGAAAGATATGGCAGCAGCTGTTGCTGGATTTGAGGACAGAGGGGGGCAAAGGGCTCTGTTGCTGGGCAAAACGGTTTAATTTAGCAGCACGACCTGTTGACATCTCAATTGCTTGGTTTGCAGCAGGTCTGTTGGTGCATTGGTGAGAGTTCACCAGGTCAAGTGCACACTGCTGTTTGTGCACTTAAATCAATGCCACAGGCCTCAAATTAGGTCAAATTAGGTCCCAAAATGCAGCCCATTAGCATCTGTATGACTGTTTTATGTATATATGCTCACATAAGCAATGATGGCTATGCAGAAATGAGGAAAAGTTCATAGATTTTTGATCTTCACTCTTAAAAATAATGGTTCCAAATGGGGTTCCACAGTGATTCCGTAGAAGTTTTGGTTTGAAAGTGGTGCATTTAATCACTTGATAAGTACAGTAACTAGATTAGAAGGAGGAGGAATATTAGGATGGAAAAGGCAAGAAATATTATGAAAATCTCTATAAAGTAGCATTTTTTGTATAGATGCTGTAGAAGAACATTTTTTGGTTCTTCAAAGAACCTTTTTTCTAATCTTGAGATTCTCGAGTTGTTCATGCAGCCAGCAATCACTCTTAAATGTTCTTTATTGGCATTGATGGTTCCATGAAGAACCCTTAAACACCCATAGAATCTTTATATTCCACAAAAGGTTCTTTAGAGTGGAAAAGGGTTCTTCAAAATGTTCTTCTAAGTACTGTTCATTGAAAGGTTCTTTGGGGAGTCAAAAAAAAGGTTCTTCTATAGAAAATAAAGCTACATAGTCAAAAATAAAGGTCCCGAAAGAGGGTTTTCACAGCAGAGACATAGAACCACCATTTGGTTCCCCAAGAACCTTTCAAGCAATCAGTTCTTAGAAGAACCTTTTTTTGTCTTCTTTGTGTGAAGAACATTTTAATAATCTAAAGAATGTTTTTCCATTATAAAGAACCTTTAGTGTTTGATGGTTCCATGAAGAACGTTTAACGTCCATATAGTCTTTACATTCCATAAAAGGTTCTTTAAAGTGGAAAAAGGTTCTTCAGAATGTTTTTCTCACACTCTTAAATTATAAAGGTTCCATATGCCATAGAAGATCCATTTTTGGTTCCCCAAAGAACCTTTTAGTAAACAGTTCTTAGAAGAACCTTTTTTTCTTCTTCTTTGTGTGAAGAACATTTTAATAATCTAAAGAATGTTTTTCCATTATAAAGAACCTTTTGTGGAACGGAAAGGTTCCATGGATGCTATAGGTTCTTTATGGAACCAATAATTCCAATAAAGAACCTTTAATGTTTGATGGTTCCATGAAGAACGTTTAACATCCATATAGTCTTTACATTCCATAAAAGGTTCTTTAAAGTGGAAAAAGGTTCTTCAGAATGTTTTTCTCACACTCTTAAATTATAAAGGTTCCATATGCCATAGAAGATCCATTTTTGGTTCCCCAAAGAACCTTTTAGTAAACAGTTCTTAGAAGAACCTTTTTTTCTTCTTCTTTGTGTGAAGAACATTTTAATAATCTAAAGAATGTTTTTCCATTATAAAGAACCTTTTGTGGAACGGAAAGGTTCCATGGATGCTATAGGTTCTTTATGGAACCAATAATTCCAATAAAGAACCTTTAATGTTTGATGGTTCCATGAAGAACGTTTAACATCCATATAGTCTTTACATTCCATAAAAGGTTCTTTAAAGTGGAAAAGGGTTCTTCAGAATGTTTTTCTCACACTCTTAAATTATAAAGGTTCCATATGCCATAGAAGAACCATTTTTGGTTCCCCAAAGAACCTTTCTGTAAACAGTTCTTAGAACCATGGTTTTCTTTCTTTTTAAAAATCCATCTTTCACTATCAAGAATTTTGTCCAATCAGTGCCAACATAGAACCTTTTTTTAACAGTGTACTAACAAAAAATGGTTCTTCTAAGGACTGTTCACTGAAAGGTTCTTTGGAGAACCAAAAATGGTTCTTCTATAGCATCTCTTTGAAAAACAGTACTTTATTTTTGAGAGATTTTCAAGATCTTGTCTTTCTCCTCCTTTTATTCTGTGATTGAGTGATGAAATGCAGTATTTCACCTGCTGGATGATCAAAAAGGTGAAAAAAAATCCCACAGATGTACATTGAAGGAGGAACCTAACCATTTCTATAGACCTGAAGATCACAGAGGCTCGTTCTTCTCTGGATTGTTCTCCTCCTGTTCCAGATCAATCATAAATGACTGTAGTCATCTTCTGAGAAAACCGCTGGCAAGACATTCACACTTTCTGAAAACAAACGCTGTGAAACTCATTATCAGGTGATTCTTGAAGAAAGCGGCGCGTGTTTCACTAGATCCCACAAGTGAAATCGAACTTTCCCTGTTTTCAGATGAGGAAAAGAAAGTGCGAGAAATCTCACAAGACAATGAATTTCTGTCTCATGTTTTGTAACTTTCTAACAGCAGTTTTGCACAGATGTGAGTGTGTGTGTGTGTGTGTGTGTGAGAGAGAGAGAGAGAGAGAGAGAGAGAGAAAGTCAGAATGAAAGATGTAGAAAAGGAAGAAAGGACGTTTTTACTTTGTTTCCATGAAGTTCTGAAGGAATAAATAATGGTCAGTGAGTCAAATGGTCCAGAACATAAGGAAAATTACAAAGAAATGTCAAAAATGAATCAGACAAATGGTATTTTTTGACTATTGCATTTATATTTAAACACCAGAAATATCATAAAGGTGACATATAATAGTTGCACAGTACAGAGATCCAGAAATATGCCATCTATATGAAGTAACAGACAAAGGCAACCATATATATATTTTTAATTTGTTATGAAAATTATTAATAAATGTATCATCCTGCTTCTGCAAATCTGCCATGTTTTTAGGAAAAATGCTTAAATAAATAAACACATATAAATAAAAAATAAAATATAAAAACTACACGGTAAAAAGTGAAAGTTGACTTAACTTAAAAAAATTGAGGAAACCTTGACAATTCAATTAACTTATTTTTTAAATTATCATTTACTTAAAAATTTTAAGGCAACGGGTTTCCTCAATTTTTTTTTAAGTTAAGTCAACTTATCACTTTTTAAAGTGTACTATATTATTTATAAAATGCATAAAATAAAATAAATATTTTAATAAACATTAAAAGGTTTAAAAGTGATGAATTAATCCTTTTTTATTTAATGGAAACTGATATTTTGTATGTTTTTAAGTCTTGCACAACGCCCGCTGGTAAATGACAATCTTCCCTGCAGGGCTTAAGATGTGAGATGAATAAAACATGTTCAAAAATATACATTTTCAGCAACCATGCCAGTTTCGTATAGCGTCATAATGTCAATCGAAACGAAGCCGTTCTCATGGGTGTGTGCATGAAAAGCATTCGTCTATAGGTGAAGGGTTGTGATGCTGGTTTATGTATTTATATGTGAATTTAGGATCATATGTTTGTATCTCTGCATGTGATCTGAAATGAGTTTCATGTCTGTATGTCTACAATCTTTCATAACTTTCATCTTTTCTCACCAACAACCCAAAATCTCTCAGTTTCCTAAATGAACAAGACGAAGGCTGTTCCTGAACCCAGTGAGCTGCCTGAGCATTTCAAGCCATCATAATTATCATACTTAAATACAGAAAAGTATCAGAAAAAATAATTAAATCTCAACTCTTGTGTACATTAGGTTTTAGCTTCGCAACAAATTAACATCAAACTTCATTGAAATCAATTGCAAGTCAAGTCTTTTGAAATTGGTTACTTTTCAAGTTTAAGTGTGTAAATAAATCATAATTTCTCATGTTTGCTGGACGGTGTTTTTAATAGCTGAAATAATAGAAAACAGACTGTATTAACATTGAGATTATAAACAAGATTAAACATTTTAAGCATGTTTAAGACTTGGGTTAAATATTGTACGATAGATATATGTATTAATAGATGACATGATGATTAATGGTGACATTTGTATCTTGAAAGACACACATCTGCTCCTTTATGAGTAAGTGTGTACAGCACCTGTCAAATATATTTTACAAACAATAACATATAAAATGACGGAATATTTTATTCCGTTCTTCAGACCAGGTCTCGTGAAATCTCATGAGAACATTTTCAGGTCAAATCAACAAAGACAACAATGTGAGATGATTCACACGATGACTTCAATTTCATGATTTGACAGTTTTTTTTGTAAGAGTTTCGTGCTGAACAGATGATTTAAGATTAGTTTAACAGGTGGCTATTTTGCAGACGACGGGATTCATTTGAATATCCGGCCATCAACCACAAAATGTAACAGATTTCTGGGAAAATGAGTTTGCATTTTGAGTCATAAATAAAATAAAATATTAGATAGATAGATAGATAGATAGATAGATAGATAGATAGATAGATAGATAGATAGATAGATAGATAGATAGATAGATAGATAGATAGATAGATAAAAAAGGAAAATATAAAATAAAAAGAATTATCCATAATTCAAAATATATGTAAAAACAGTCTAAGCTGTTAACTGATCATATTTAGATTATATTTGTTTTATAAATAAATTAAAAATACATAAAATATATAATAGAATAAAATAAAAATAAATTAGTTAAATAAATAAAATAAAAAAATAAATATAATAATTTTAAAAAATAAAATAAGTAAAGAAAATAAAATATAAAATACATTAAAATAAATAAATAATGCCCACAATTAAAATTAAATGATCTATAATCCAAATATTCATTTAAAAAAAAAAAAAACGTGTAATGTTTAGTTAACTGATTATAAAGTTCTTGTATATACAGTATATGAATTTCTGATGTTGAAGAAAATTTGATCTGTGGATTCCCATAATAACAGTCGGAAAATATATTTATTTGTGCCACACGCTGTACAATTTTAAAAAAATCTAATTGAAGGTTTTTGCTGGAGCTGATGAAAGAGTTGTTATTGCGTGCGTGCATGTGTGTGTGTGTGTGTGTGTGTGTGAATGTGTGTGTGTGTGTGTGTGTGTGTGAATGTGTGTGTGTGTGTGTGTGTGTGTGTGTGTGTGTGTGTGTGTGCGTGTGCGTGTGAATGTGTGTGAATGTGTGTGTGAATGTGTGTGTGTTGCTGAGTAATTGCAGTCCCAGAGGACTCGCGTTCCCGTCCAGTCATAACATAAGGAGCAGTAACACTCACAGGTGCACACGGCCACCAAAACTGCTCCGTCATTTAGCACGGAGGGGAATTTATGGCTTTAAACTGCTGCTGTCATGCTCTCAGGTCAAGTCTGAGCAATGATCATCTGTGATATTAATAAAATCCCTCAATGGTCTCCACAGAAACATGCATTTCATTAGATCAGAACATAGAGTTTCGGTCAAATATAGTAAAAACTGCGAAAATGAGTCTTGATAGTGACATAAAGCTACATAAAAGTAGGAATTGGTGTTATTTGACATTTAATTAAATTATTTTTTAATTAATTAAAAAACTTGAAAAGGAAAAGTTGGAGAACACTGAAAAAAAATTGGTGTAGAAACACTTTTCACTCAGAAATTGCAAGTAAATTGCACAAATGTGACCCTGGACCACAAAACCAGTCTTAAGTGTCAATTTTTCAAAATTGAGATTTATACATCATCTGAAAGCTGAATAAATAATCTTTCCATTGATGTATGGTTTGTTAGGATCGGACAATATTTGGCTGAGATGCAACTATTTGAAAATCTGGAATCTGAGGATGCAAAAAAATCTAAATATTGAGAAAATCACCTTTAAAGTTGTTCAAATGAAGTTCTTAGCAATGCATATTACTAATAAAAAATGAAGTTTTGATATATTTACAGTAAGAAATTTACAAAATATCTTCATGGAACATGATCTTTACTTAATATCCTAATGATTTTTGGCATAAAAGAAAAATCAATAATTTTGACCCATACAGTGTATTGTTGGCTATTGCTACAAATATTTTTACCAAACATTTTACCAATTCAAACCACATCAATCTTAATAAATACTATTCATTTTGTATTTAATCACTTATAAGTGATATATAATTGTCCATGAAGGCTAGAAGTGAAAAACTCCTTATATTCAGGTGTGCAGAATTATTAGACATGTTTTCCTTTACTTATAAAATGAGCCAAAAAAGAGATTTAGCTCAGGCTGAAAGTCAAAGATCATTAAATCCCCATGAGAAATATTCAAAACTAATGCAATACAGGAATTGCAAAGTTAAGGCATGACCAGTCAGCAAAATGCTCAGGTGGAGAAGAAAAGACTCATGTTAACTGCAAAAGAAATAAGAATTAATTTGAAGAATCAGGTGAGAAACCATCAGGAACCATTTAGTCTCCAGCTCCATCATTTTCAGTAACACTTTATGTTAATAGTCCACTTTAGACATTCTACTAACTATAAGTAACTTTGTAACTACATATCAACTACATCTCAACTAACTCAGAGTAGACTGTTAGGTTAGGTTTAGGGTTAGCAAAATAAGTTTCTTATAGTCATTATGTTGTATGTTGTGGACCCATCAAAACAAAGCGTTAGAAGATATTAAGCAGACAGTCTACTAATACTCTAATGACTGCTAGTTGACATGTAGTAGCAAAGTTGAATTTCTAAAGTGGACTATCATTTTCCAGAACTGTATCCTACCTGGAGTCTCTAGAAGTGCAATGGGGCAGGTTCTCAGAGACTTGGGTAAAAATCCTAAAAAATGACCCTCACTTAATAAGAATAAGATGCTGAAGTGTCAAATACACAAAGACTAATGTTATATATGCTTTATGGACAGATAAGTTGAGAGTGACTCTTGAAGGACCAGCAGCACATCTTCTTGTGCCACTCTTTCAAGAATGTATCTTCCAGAATCTGGCAGTAAGTTTTAGAAGCTCATTTTCAGTCATTCTCTGCAAAACAGACTTTTCAGGATAAAAGATGAACTAAAAATGAGCTCCTAAAACCACAAGTTTGTGTTATGAAAAAATGTTTCGGGTTGAGAGACAATATGGTGTAAACAATTTTGACTCAAAGATTGCTAGTAAATTTCACAAATAATTACAAAGAAATGGCAAGTAACACAAAGGATCAAATGTATAATTTGTATTTTCTTGTAAAACACACTCCAGTAATGTTTTAACTTCAAAAAATCTTTTTTACAGTGTATAAATGTTACAATCTACAAAAAATAGATTGCAGATAACAGAAGTGTCAAGTGTGTGTGTGTGTGTGTGTGTGTGTGTGTGTGTGTGAACTTTCATGACTTTGAGCTTCACATCTGTTGCACCACCCACAAAAAGGCAAATAATTATGAAAAATCACATGTGAAAACCGAACTACATGAGTTATCAAAACCAAATTCTCAACAGCCTCTGCTGAAGACACGGTCACCATCACAGCTCCTGCTATTTGCATTATTGCACTGTATACTGAAGTTTTGTCAAAGAGAGGATGTCGGGAAGCTCTGGGAACGGGAAGTTGCGTCAGTGGCTGATCGAGCAGGTGGACACTGGGAAATATCCCGGCTTAGTTTGGGAGGATCGAGAGCGGACCGTCTTCCGCATCCCGTGGAAACACGCAGGGAAGCAGGACTACAACAGAGACGAGGACGCCGCGCTCTTCAAGGTGTGCATGTTATGATATAGGTACATTTAAAAATTAATCATCAACAATTATAAATTGCATTTGCATGCAACAAAATAAAATATGAAGCACATTTTGATTTATTTAAATTAAAGTCATACTTCATTAGATCAAGCGTTTTATCAGTTCAAACGGTATGCATTTATGCTAAATGTTTTGATTGTAAAGTGTGTTTGTGCATTTATTCATTTATTTGCTTGCAATAAATGCTAGTGTTTTTAATATGTTATATCCATGCATTTTATAATGCATTGGCATTCAGGAATTTTTAAGCAAATAAACACCTGGTGTTCATTCATATGTTTATGCAAATGAGATAGCTGTTCAGCATAATTTATGTTAATGGTTTATTAATGAAGTCTGGTTTATTGGATCAGGCCTGGGCTCTGTTTAAGGGCAAGTATCGCGAGGGAATAGATAAACCGGATCCTCCCACCTGGAAAACCCGGCTCAGGTGCGCCTTGAACAAGAGCAGCGACTTCGAGGAGCTCGTGGGCCGGAGCCAGCTGGACGTATCAGAACCGTTTAAGGTCTACCGCGTTATTCCTGAGGGAACCAAAAGAGGTAAACACACACTCACATTTATAAATATAAATATATTACATTTAAATATGAAATTCATTTAATGTGACATAATGCAAATATTGTATGTATATACACATAAATAAATAAATAATATATAATTTATAAATATGGAAATTTTTTTATATATATATATATATATATATATGTATATAAATAATAAAAAATATTAAATATTAAATTAAAGAAGTGTGTGTGTGTGTGTGTGCATATATATATATATATATATATATATATATATATATATTTAAGATATGCAATTATTTACTAAATATACATTTAATTATTTATAGATAGATAGCAATAAATAAATAATTATATATATATATATATATATATATATAAATTAATTAATATATAGATAACGATTTATGGTTTCTATTTAATTTATAAATATAGAGAAATTTGTATGTATAGAAATAAAAATTAATTAAATTAATAAAAAAATTTATAAAAAAAACTAATTTCAAAAAGGAGCATATACTTTTTAATATACATATGTTTCAATTAAATATACATTTATTTGTTTATGTTTATTTATTACTAGATAGACAGATAGATAGATAGCAACAGTAGATGGATAGTAATAAATAAATAATTAATATTATGTGTGTGTGTGTGTGTGTGTGTGTGTGTATATATATATATATATATATATATAAAGATTAATATATAGAAAAATATTTATTCATTCTATTTAATTTAAATTAAATAATTAAATCTATTTAATAAAAAAAAAAAAATATATATATATATATATATATATATATATATATATATATATATATATATATTTATTCATAAATATATAAATTAATACACATTTAAATAGCAATTAATGTCTCCTTCATTTCAGCACCAAAATCATATGAGAAAGTTTCCACAATCTCGGGTCACCATAACTACCCGCTTTATCCTTCATATGAACCTGTGGATGGTCAGGTAACAAGCTTATATTACTCTAAAGTAATATCTGGCCATGAAAATGAAACAGGTAGGGTAGTGATCTGTTCCTGTGTCCGTCTCTCTGTACAGGTGTGTAACTTCCTGTCTGCTGCTGACAGGAGCTGGAGGGACTTCCTGTGTGAGCAGAACTCACTGTCTGACGTCCACTTCAGCCAGAACTCGCGCTGGGACGCCGGTATTTACCCCCTCTCTCTCTGTAGTCATTTAAAAAAAATATATTGAGTCATTTGCAGTAAAGTGTGTGTGTGTGGGGGGGGAGTGTAGGTTACCAGATAAGTGGCTCTTTCTACAGTTGTACCACTTTTGACTCGCCTCCTTCTCCGTGCACTCTGGACGCCAGCCTGAGATCAGCTGAGGCCATGGCACTGTCAGGTACACACACACAATAATAAACTCCTTAGCAACACCCTAGCAACCGCTTTGAACATTCTTAGCACACAACAATCAACAGCCAGCAACCACTCAAAGCACCTTAGCAACTGCCTTGCAGCAACCTAGTGAACAAGCACCTTTGAACAAACAACCTTGCAACCATCTAACAATGCCTCAGTTACAAACTTCTTAGCAATCTCTTAGCAACAGTCTAGCAAGTACTTACAAATGCCCCAGTAACTACTACTGTGGGCCGTTCCCACAGAACAGCGTCTTTGCGTCTAAAAACACGAGATGCAGAGCTCAGGAATTGTTTTAAAAAAAGCACAGCACAGAATGCCTCCACCGCTATGTTGCAATGCTATTTCAAATAAAACAGTTGCCATGTCAACTTGTTACTTTAAACAAAACTTGCAACACTTGCCCCGTCTCCGGCGTCTTCTGATTGGTCCACTGTTTTGGAACTGACATTGATGAGTGGTGCTGTATATGAAAGTTAAAAACGCGGCGCTTGTGCGAGATGCTGCAAAAGACACGAGACGCGAGCACAGCGGTCATACACGTCTGTCTAACATTTGTTTACATAGAAAAAAAATGGAAAAGTAGCACATTGGAATGGAAAAACTCATTCTGTGTGAACGGCCCCTTAGAACTTCTTAGCAAAGTTTGCTAAGCAAACACATAGAAACAGACTAGCAACATTCTAGCAACTACGTACAAATGCCTCAGTAACTACTTAGAGCATAATAGCAACTCCTTAGCAACAATCTACAAATGCTCCAGTAACTACTTAGAACATCTTATCAACCGCCTAGCAACCACCTACAAATTCCCCAGTAAGCGTTTAAAACATCTTATCAACCGCCTAGCAACCACCTACAAATGCCCCAGAAACTACTTAGAACATCTTATAAACTGCCTAGCAACAGCCTACAAATGCCCAGTAACCACTCAGAACACATATCACAGTAAACACCTAGCAACAGCCTAGCAACTGCCTGCAAATGCCCCATAAACTACGTAGAACATCTTATAAACCGCCTAGAAACTGCCTACAAATGCCCCATAAACTACTTAGAACATCTTATAAACCGCCTAGCAACAACCTACAAATGCTCCAGTAACCACTTAGAACATCTTATAAATCGCCTAGCAACAGGCTAGCAACAACCTTCAAATGCCACAGTACCCAATTAGAACATCTTAGCAACTGCCTAGGGACACTCTAGCAACTACCAACACATGTCCCAATAACCAATTAGAACATCTTACCAACTTCCAAGCGACAGTCTAGCAACAACCTACAAATGCCCGTTAACCACTCAGAACATCACAGTAACCGCCTAGCAACAGCCTAGCAACCACCTAAAATGTCCCAGCAACCACTTAAAACATCTTATAAACTGTCAAGCAACTTCCTGGCAACTACCTATAAAGGCACCAGTAACTATATAGAACATCTTAGCAACTATCTAGCAACAGCTTAGCAACCACCTACAAATGTCCCAGTAAACACTTAAGGCATCCTAGCTACAGCCTAGCAAGAACCTACAAATGCTCCAGTAACCACTGAGAACATCTTAGCAACTGCCTAGCGACAATCTAGCTACTACATACAAGTACCCCAGTAACCATTTAGAAACATCTTAGCAACTGCTTAGCAACAACCTACAAATGCTCCAGTAAACAAATAGAACATCTTAGCAACTGCCTAGCAGCAGCCTAGCAACAACCTACAAATACTCCAGTAACCACTTAGAACATCTTATAAACCGCCAAGCAACATCATAGCAAGAGGCTAGCAACGACCTACAAATGCCCTAGTAACCACTTTGAACACCTTAGCAACTGCCTAGCGACAGTCTAGCCACTACCTACAAATGTCAAGGCAACCAATTAGAACATCTTAGCTACAGCCTAGCAACAACCTACAAATGCTCCAGTAACCAATTAGAACATCTTAGCAACTGCCTAGGGACACTCTAGCAACTACCAACACATGTCCCAGTAACCAATTAGAACAACTGCCTAGCAACAGTCTAGCAACTACCTACAAATACTCCATTAGCCACTTAGAAACATCTTAGCAACTGCATAGTAGCAACAGTCCAGCTTCTACCTAAAAATGTAACCACCTAGTAACCTACCCAGTAACCACCTAGCAATAGCCCGGAGACTCACCTGGATCTCTGACTCTTCCAGACGCCCGTCTGCAGGTGACAGTGTTCAGTGGTGAGACTCCGGTCGCAGATGTCACCGTCACGAGCGCCGAGGGCTGTCGACTGGCTCCGCATGACGACAACTGGACCTACAGTGGCCTGGGCGGCTCAGAGCTAGTTCCTCTCCCTCAGGCTGAGAGAGGAGTGCTGGAGGGCGGCGTCTTGCTCTGGATGATGCCCGACGGCCTGTATGCCCGACGCTTCTGTCAGTGCAGGGTCTACTGCGACGGGCTGCACGCTAACCTGAGCGCCAAATTCTGCAAATTAGAGCGAGAGCAGACCACCAAACTACTGGACACACAGCTCTTCCTGACAGGTTAGAATGGCTCAACTACTACTAAACCGCATTTTAATATATTTAGTAGTTAAAAGGATAGTTCACCCAAAAATGAAATTTTTGTCATTAATTGCTCACCCTCATGTTGTTGCAAACCCGTAAGACTTTTGTTCATCTTCAGAACACAAATTAAGATATTTTTAATGAAACCTGAGGATGTATTCACACTAGGAAAGTCCGCTAGTTCACTTGCTTTGGTCCGGTGTTTAAACAAATAATGCTACCTATCAGATTATGCTACCAACACTGTATTTTTAATACTGTAAGGGTAGGTTTAGGGTTGGGGTAGGTGTACACGTTAATAAAGCCTCACAACACAATATCATGCTGGAAGCAAAATCTGATTGGTAGCATTTTTCGTGGTCGAATTATGCTACCATCTGTTTTAACGCTAGGTAGCAAAATCTGACGGTAGCACAAATCTTCAGAACACCGGACCAAATAGAATGTCGATTTTTTTTGTTTGGTGTGGTTCACTTTCACACTGCCCTTTTTGCAAGTGAACTAGAAATTGTAAAAAAAACAAAAAAAAAAAACACTTGTGCTAAGGACATTCATTCATTGGTTTATCCGTTCAACCGTACCGGAGTTAGTTTGGAACCAGACCGAGACCACCTCTTCAGCTGGGTCTTGGTATGGTTGTTTGGTCTATACCCGAGTGCGATTGCTGTATTCACACCTGCCCAAAAGATCCGCACCAAGGAGGGAAATGAACTTGAGTTCGATTCAATCGAACCAAACAAGACAGGTGTGAATACACCCTGAAAGATTTCTGTTACGGTCTACGCAACTACCACCAGTGTTGCCAAGTCCATATTTTAAAGAATAATTGGGCTACTTTCACAGTGTTGCCATGGGTTGCTTTTTAGTCTGCAGGTTAAAGCAATCTTCAGCCCCAACAGCCACCCGGAATGCTATTTCCATGGAGGGGTTCCCCCGATGGAGCGGTAAATCACGGAAAAAACACGATTGCGCTAGTTTTGAATAGCAGTTAGGCTGATTTTGTTTTGCAGACCTGGCAACCCTGATTACCACTTTGACGTTTCACAATGCGGTTCATTCTTGTGTGTTATGCGGCACGTTTGAGCTTCCGTAAGAACCAATGAGGATTATTCTCCTGTTACGCGGCAGGTATGAGCTTCCATAAGAACCAGTGAGGTTTGTTCTTGTGTTACACACCACGTTCACCACGTTACACACCAGGTTCATGTGTTACGCACCACGTTTGAGCTTCCGTACGAACTAATGAGGTTCATTCTTGTGTTACACACCACATTTGAGCTTCCGTAAGAACCAATTAGGTTCATTCTCATGTGTTACGCACCACGTTTGAGCTTCTGTAAGAACCATTGAGGTTCATTCTTTTGTTACACACCACGTTTCAGCTTCTGTAAGAACCAATGAGGTTCATTCTCATGTGTTACGCACCACGTTTGAGCTTCCGTAAGAACCAATTAGGTTCATTCTTGTGTTGCACACCACGTTTGAGCTTCCGTAAGAACCAATGAGGTTCATTCTTGTGTTACAGATCACGTTTGAGCTTCCGTAAGAACCAATTAGGTTAATTCTCATGTGTTTCACATCACATTTGAGCTTCCGTAAGAACCAATGAGGTTCATTCTTGTGTTACAGACCACGTTTGAGCTTCTGCAAGAACCAATGAGGTTCATTCTTATTACACACCATGTTTGAGCTTCCGTAAGAGCCAATGAGGTTCATTCTTGTGTTACAGACCACGTTTGAGCTTCCGCAAGAGCCAATGAGGTTCATTCTTGTGTTACAGACCACGTTTGAGCTTCCGTAAGAGCCAATGAGGTTCATTCTTGTGTTACAGACCATGTTTGAGCTTCCGCAAGAACCAATGAGGTTCATTCTTGTTACACACCATGTTTGAGCTTCCGTAAGAGCCAATGAGGTTCATTCTTGTGTTACAGACCACGTTTGAGCTTCCGCAAGAGCCAATGAGGTTCATTCTTGTGTTACAGACCACGTTTGAGCTTCCGCAAGAGCCAATGAGGTTCATTCTAGTGTTACAGACCACGTTTGAGCTTCCGTAAGAGCCAATGAGGTTCATTCTTGTGTTACAGACCATGTTTGAGCTTCCGTAAGAGCCAATGAGGCTCATTCTCATGTGTTAAGCATGTTTCAGCTTCCGTAAGAACCAATGAGGTTCATACTCCTTTTATGCACACACTAACCACTAGGCTATCAGCGCCAACTAGTTTTATGAATCTTTTTATGAACTTTTTTTAAACATCAAAATGGTAGTCAGGGTTGCCAGGTCTGTGAATTAAAATCAGCCCAATTGCTATTCAAAACTAGCCCAGTCTTTTTTTTCAGCAGTTTTCTGCTCTGTCGGCGGTCCCCTCCACCAAAATAGCGTTCCACGGGCTGGAGGGAGAATCACTTTAACCTGCAGACTAAAAAACAACCTGCAGCAACAGTGTAAAAGTAGCCAAATCTTTCAGTATAACCGTGGACTTGGCAACACTGGTGGTAATAAACTGTCAATAGAGGGATAGAAATCTCTAAGGTTTAATTAAAAATATCTTAATTTGTGTTCTAATGTCAAATGAAAGTCTTATGGGTTTGGAACGACATAAGGGCGAGTAAATTGAAAGAATTATGACCTTTAAGTTTTAATGCATTCATTCTTCCAGAGCTCCAGGGATATTTCCTGCATGCTCGTCCTCCTCCACGTTTCCACGTGCAGCTGTTTTTTGAGTGCTGTGACCCCTCCGCAGACAAGAGACCCCTGATGGTCCAGGTAATGACCTTTGACCTCTCCATCCACTCTGACACAATAGTCCCCTCCACATGATTAATACTTCTTTTGTCCTACAGGTGGAGCCGCTGTTTGCCCGTCAGCTGCTGCTCCTCCTCCAGCAGGGCGGCATGAACTACATGAGGAGCACCCATGAACTTTCACCTCTGACCCCTGAGCAGGTTTACCCCGCCCACCAAGATTATCCTGTTGTCAGCGGACATCAGACGCACGACAACTTCGTACAAGAGTGACCCCAAAAGAGTTAAAAGACATTAAGGCACCATATTTTTTTAAATACAGTTAATAATACACTTTACAATAAGGTGTCATTTGTTAACATTAGTTAGTGTATTAGTTAGTGTAGTTATTCACCGTTTATTCATGTTAGTTCACAGTGCATTAACTAATGTTAACAAACTCTAGTTGTGATTTTAATAATGCATTAGTAAATGCTGAAATGAACATTAACTAAGATTAATAAATGCTCTAGAAGTATTGTTCCTTCTTAGTTCATGTTTACTAATGTTGTTAACTAATGTTAACTAATGAACCTTATTGCTCCTAGACTCTGGAATGCTCTTCCTTATAATATTAGAAATGCAGAATCTTTTAATGTGTTTAAATCTTTTTTGAAAACTCACTTTTTTAGACTTGCTTATCTGTGAGTTGTTAGGTGCTGAGGGGAAGGGTGTTGTTTTTTTTCCCTTCATTGTGCTTTTATTGTTACCCCTTTCCCTCTATATATTTTGTACCCTCTTAAGTGTAAAGCACCTTGAGAGTTAACTTTTAAAGGCGCTATATAAAAATAAATGTATTATTATTATTATTGTAAAGTGTTACCATAATATTAATAACCCCAAGTCTATGTTTAGGCTGTTTACTGTTGCCAAGCCACGTAGCAACTTAATGCATTAATACAGAGTGTGAAAAATCAATCAATCAATCAATCTGAATTTAAATAAAAAAGGAAATAATTATTTTATAAATATATTTTATAAGGAAATATATATATTATATAATAATAATAATAATAATAATAATAATACACACACATATATATTCAGTATATATATATATAAATAAATGAATATTTCTATGTCTGTGTGATTAATAACTTTTATATTTTTGTGCTTTATATTTGCTTGTACTGTTTTTATGTTGTCAACAGCATCTCAGGGACAAAATCTGTTTAAAATGAATGTATATGGTTTGAATAAAATATCCACATAATATTGCACAATATTTACTGTAAACGGGACCTACCATTAAAAAAATTGTATGTGAAACTATACAGGTGCTGGTCATATAATTAGAATATCATCAAAAAGTTGATTTATTTCACTAATTCCATTCAAAAAGTGAAACTTGTATATTATATTCATTCATTACACACAGACTGATATATTACAAATGTTTATTTATTTTAATTTTGATGATTATAACTGACAACTAAGGAAAATCCCAAATTCAGTATCTCAGAAAATTAGAATATTACTTAAGACCAAAACAAAGAAACGATTTTTAGAAATCTTGGCCAACTGAAAAGTATGAACATGAAAAGTATGAGCATGTACAGCACTCAATACATAGTTGGGGCTCCTTTTGCCTGAATTACTGCAGCAATGCGGCGTGGCATGGAGTCGATCAGTCTGTGGCACTGCTCAGGTGTTATGAGAGCCCAGGTTGCTCTGATAGTGGCCTTCAGCTCTTCTGCATTGTTGGGTCTGGTGTCTCTCATCTTCCTCTTCACAATACCCCATAGATTCTCTATGGTCAGGCGAGTTTTCTGGCCAATTAAGGTTGGTTGCTTTGGCACTGTGTGCAGGTGCCAAGTCCTGTTGGAAAATGAAATCTGCATCTCCATAAAGTTGGTCAGCAGCAGGAAGCATGAAGTGCTCTAAAACTTCCTGGTATATGGCTGTGTTGACCTTGGACCTCAGAAAACACAGTGGACCAACACCAGCAGATGACATGGCACCCCAAACCATCACTGACTGTGGAAACTATACACTGGACTTCAAGCAACATGGATTGTGTGCCTCTCCTCTCTTCCTCCAGACTCTGGGACCCTGATTTCCAAAGGAAATGCAAAATTTACTTTCATCAGAGAACATAACTTTGGACCACTCAGCAGCAGGACCACTTTTGTCTTTAGCCCAGGCGAGACGGTTCTGACGCTGTCTGTTGTTCAGGAGTGGCTCAATGCGACAGCTGAAACCCATGTCTTGCATACGTCTGTGTGTAGTGGTTCTTGAAGCACTGACTCCAGCTGCAGTCCACTCTTTGTGAATCTCCCCCAAATTTTTGAATGGGTTTTGTTTCACAATCCTCTCCAGGGTGCGGTTATCCCTATTGCTTGTACACTTTTTTCTACCACATCTTTTCCTTCCCTTCGCCTCTCTATTAATGTGCTTGGACACAGAGCTCTGTGAACAGCCAGCCTCTTTTGCAATCAACTTTTTGATGATATTCTAATTATATGACCAGCACCTGTATACAGTATTATGCAATGATATAACATTTCAGGAACTACTACTTTACAATCAAATAAATGATACACAATTGTACTTCCAACAAAGGTTCATAAATGCTTTTATGAGTTCTTAATGTAAACTTAAGTATTAAATATTAAATATATATTCAATCAATGAAACTTGAGTCATTTACCTCTTCATTTATTGTATTTATTTGGTTCACTTTCAAATACAGAAATACACAATAAATATGACATTCACTGGTTACCATACACAACCGGACAGTGTTTTAAATCAGAGACACATTGAAACACTTGTAAACTTTTTTTTTTTTTTTTTCACTAATGGACCATGAATGCGGTTAGTTAATGCCCACAGATGCTGTCTAGTAGTGAAATGAGTGGACGTTTCCAAAGAGGGGTGCCTTCAACCGTAAGAACGGACTTTGCACCGTGCATCTGTTCACGCTTAATCATGTAATAATCATGCTACCGCATAACAGGAAGTGACATCGTTCAGTGATTGCATACACAAACCCACAGTGAAGTGGTGAACCTGATTTTCTAGAAACTGATGCGACTTAGTTAATGAAATCAGGTGTGAGATTATCATAGTGTTCACGAGTAATACTGGCATTATTTCAAGTGCTTCCCTTTCGATCGAACTAGAAAAGGTCCCTAAAATATCACAAAACAGCAAAACAATCGTCACGTAGGAATATGACTATATGTCACGTCCAATATATTAAAAAAAAAAAAAAAACACTTAAATAGAAAAAGAAAAAAACGAAATATAAAAACTGGAAAACAAGGCAAATAAAATGCTTTGGTCAACAAAACCAATTTGTGGACATATTGGCATTGTGAAAATACGAATGTGAAAATACACCAATTAAACGCATGAAATCGCCACGATGTAAACAAAAATTACGATTTGAGCGACTGGCCTCAAAGCGACAGATTTGGCCACCGATTATGTCTTCGGCTTTGAACGCTTCCCGAATATCGTACACAGTCCTCGCCGTTCACATACACGTATATGTGTTTATATATTGGTTATATTTCAGCAGGAGAACATATTGCATGCTGGGATAGCTGTGGGCGGCATCGCTGCCACGAACTTCTCTCTCCGTGCTCAGACCAGGAGAAACCAAGTAAAACCACGTCGGACCGGATTCACGAGAACAGCCTCGTACAATACGGGATAAAGCGTCAAGTAGACATCATGTCATCATGCCGTGACAGTGGCGTGGGTACGTTAGCGTGTGGATGTTTGCGTGCGGCACAGGCGCTCATTCGAAGGCCCACACCTCCAGGTTTTGGATGGTGAAGTCCTGTTTGGAGGATAGTGGCAGGTTGTTGAAGGTGGAGCATTTAGACGTGGTGCCGTGGTAAAGGTCGGCGTCCAGCCACAGGCCCAGATGACCCCTGGGAGATGGACAGATGAGCGTTAAACACGCAGCAGAGAAAGATGCATGTATGGCACAGAGCTGGGTAGATTACTTACTGATTCCAAATAATTACACGACAAAAATTGTAGTTAGTAATGTGGTCCATTACATTACACATTTTGGGTAATATAATCAGACTACTTTTAGATTACTTTTGACCCATCTCGTTTTTTCACATTGATTTAAATAGGATAATCTTGTGTCATTTTGATATACAGAGAATGAAAATATATTGCATTCATTGTAATTAACAACATGAAATGCATTAATCATCAATGTCAAGGTTTCCCAAACTGGGGTTTGTAAAGGAACTGCAGGGGGTTTGTGAGTTTAATGGAAAGCTAATAATTAATTAAAT
This sequence comes from Acrossocheilus fasciatus, assembly GCA_036784905.1. NCBI lineage: Eukaryota > Metazoa > Chordata > Actinopteri > Cypriniformes > Cyprinidae > Acrossocheilus > Acrossocheilus fasciatus. The sequence continues at coordinate 32,630,953 of CM071957.1, forward strand.
CATAAAAATGTTAAATTAAAGTTGATAATTTTAAAATAACATCAATCAAAATAAAATTAAAAAAATAAAAAAAACCTTTATTTGTTTACCTGCATGTCATGTGACCGTTAACCAATGTCAGAGAACCATGCAAATGTGATACTTAATTATTAAAAATCTCAGGGGTACATCAAGAAAATATATTAGTTTGGGAATTCCTGCATTACATGTAAATAAGAAATGCATTTTAATGAGTTTGAAAGACAAAAGCCTTCCAAAGACAGTAATACACGGTTAAAAATAACCAACTGAGTGATAATTAAAATAAATTGATTAAAAAAATGATTTTTTGTAAATCTATTGCTCAAATGCTGTGTTGCAGCTGACTAATTACTGATCTCTGTGTGAAGGTCCACAAAGCTGAAAGACTTTCTGAGAGTATATAAGCGGTAGGCTATTTTAAAAAGGAACATTTAAAAGACGAAAAAGAGAAATTAGGGAGAATCAATACATTATGAATAATTTATTACTACTGTGTGAATAATATATAATCATGTAATTCATAATAATGTAACTGTAGTCTGATTACTGAGTATTTTTTTTACAAGTACTTAATTTTTGGAATCTGATTACGTAATCCAGATTGCATGTAATCAGTTACTACCCGGCTCACGTTAGCATGTTTCTGAACTCACCCTCCTCCACCGATCTGAAGGGAATCCGTGTTTCCTTTCACAAAGTATGAGTTTTCACCCGTCCAGCGGTAAACCTGAAGACATTGAGCGTCATTAACTACACAATGATTTTCTGTGTAGCTGCTTTGGAATGATGTCTATCGTGAATGTTCTCTAAGTGGTTTCTAGGGTGTTGCTAGGCAGTTGCTAAGGTGTTCTAGGTGATTGCCTGGCAGCTGCAAAGGTGTTCTGATTGGTTGACAGGACATCGGCAAGCAGTTGCTGACATATTCTGAGTGGTTGCCAATGTTCTCTAACTGGATTCTAGGGTGTTGCTAGGCAGTTGCTAAGGTATTCTAGGGTGTTGCTAGGCAGTTGCTAAGGTATTCTAGGTGGTTGCCCGGCGGTTGCAAAGGTGTTCTGATTGTTTGACAGGACATTGGCAAGCAGTTGCTGACATATTCTGAGTGGTTGTTAAGACTGTGTGGTTGCCAATGTTCTCTTAGTGGTTTCTAGGGTGTTGCTAGGCAGTTGCTAAGGTGTTCTAGGTGGTTGCCTGGTGGCTGCAAAAGTGTTCTGATTGGTTGACAGGACATTGGCAAGCAGTTGCTGACATATTCTGAGTGGTTGTTAAGACTGTGTGGTTGCCAATGTTCTCTTAGTGGTTTCTAGGGTGTTGCTAGGCAGCTGTGTTCTGATTGGTTGCCGCGAAATTGCCAAGCAGTTGCTAAGATGTTCTGAGTGGTTGCCAAGACATTGCCATGTATTTGCCAATGTTCTCTAACTGGTTTCTAGGGTGTTGCTAGGCAGTTGCTAAGGTGTTCTAGGTGGTTGCCTGGCGGTTGCAAAGGTGTTCTGATTGGTTGCGAGGACATTGTTAAACAAATGCTAAGACGTCTGAGTGGTTGATAAGGCATTATTTTGTGGTTGCTGAGAAGTTGCTAGGGCGTTTGCAAACAATTTTGATCCCTAAAGTCTATGTAGGTCAGAAACACACCTTGATCTCTGGGCAGAAGCTGTAGAGGAAGGTCTCTCCTGTCCCATAGTAGTGCTCACTCAGACGGAAAGGGTGAGTGGAGAACGCTCCAAAAATCTGCAGGAGAAAATGACAAGTTTTTTTAACATGGCAACACCAGTTTCAACAGTCGGTCACAGTAGTGCATGTACCTGGTTGTCCATGTCTTTGATGACCATCAGCACAGGGCAGTCCAGCTCCATCAGGTTCCTGTACAAGGTTTTCAGGCTGGTTCCGTGTACCACCGTACTGTAAACCAGACGCCACGGATAACCCTGAACACGGGCCGGCAAACGAGTGGACAACTGCAGGAAAAAACATCATACAAATCACAATGATCACCATTTATGATATCACAATCTCAACAAAATCCCAATGGGCCTTTAAATAGTTAAAGGTATAGATAGTTCACCCAAAAATGAAAATTTGCTAATTCACCCTCAGGCCATCCAAGATGTAGATGACTTTCTTCAGTAGAACAGTAAATAAGATTTTCAGTTGAAACCTTGGTTCCTTGGTGATTCATAAAATGCAAGTCAATGGCTACAGTAAATTACTAATGGCAGGCTTCTGATATATTGATGAGTTATAAAGTGAAACAATCGTAACACAAGTTACTCAATCCAAACTCTCTTTTTGGACGCCTGACAGTCACCACGACTCGAAATGAGCCGAAATAACGGCATATATGACCCAGTGATGAATGAACTGATTCAGCACTCCAGTTCCTCCAACAGTCACTGAACTGAGGAAACAGTTAGACTCTATAATAATAACAATACAATTGCGGCTTTAATAACACAATTGCGAATATGTTACGTCATTGCTTGATTACGTGACCTAAATAGTGAATCAAACCAGTACACTGAAACAAACTGTCCAAATGAACCAGTTTGCAGAAAATAATCATATTTCCACATTTGTCTGAGGCTCTGAATTACAGGCAACAATGCTGTAAGTAAATGTTCAGTTTCTTGCACAGACCGGGTCGGTTCACTTCATAAGACCTCAATATATCGTCAGGAACCACGGGTATTAATTTTGTGTTCCTTGATATGCTTTTTTTTTCTCAAAAACCGGTAGCCATTGACTTGCATTTTATGAATCACCAAGGGCCACAATTTCAGCTAAAAATCTTGTTTACTGTTTTACTGAAGATAATGTGTGTGAACTATCCCTTTAAAGTAGCAAAAAATGCAGACCTTCTCAATGTGCGTGTCTTCCAGAAGAGTGCTGGGGTCCATCAGCACAGGAAGAAGATCTAGAGGTTCCTCGTCCTCGAAGCTGAAGCTCTGGCGTCTCTTGGCCTCATTAATCGTGATGATCTGATGACAAAAAAAAAAACAAGCTTTCACGTTTATATCATATTCTTTTAGGTGTTTCTCACAAGAGTTGCATGTTCCTCACCTCCCAGCTGCGAGGAACCGGGTCACTGAAGAAGTTGTCGATCATGGTGAGCTCGTCTTTCTCTACGACCACGAAGCCCTGCTCCTGAGCATCTTTCCCATAAGTGTCTGGAGACCACTGGATGAAGAACGAGTACAGGTGGTCCACTCTTTGGAGAAAGGGCAGGAAGGTTTGGTTAGAAGTGTACATTACGTTGCATATTATTATATTGTAGGAACTAGGAATGCTCATTTGAACGATTAATGCAATCAGTTAAACGGTTTAAAAAGCCATTTAATTTTTTTTTTTTTCAGTAATTTATCAAAATATTTTACATTTTGTACTTAATTATATTTGAATTTAAAAGGCATAATTTCAGTTAGGGGGAAAAAAGATTTTGGCTTCTCTCCTGAGGCCACAAGAGGGCGTGTCGAGCAAAATATTACTAATGCACATTTCTTCAAAGCAATAAAATAACAGACTTTAAAAAAAAAAGTGCATAATGTTTAAATACATTTTTATAAACCATATATAATTAATTAAGTTGCTTAAACAATTAGAAACAAAACAGCATCATGTATGTATGTATAGTTTAATACAGAGGACCGAAAACCAATTACAAAGAGTACTTTTTACATTTAAAAACATGAGATGCAGTGGGATGGAGGAAAACCACCATAAAGTCCCGAACTTGCATTCATTTTACATGGCTTTCTAAACATGCAGTTCTCTTGTGTGAGATGCGAGTGCAACAGTGATAGATGTCCCTATAGAAAATGCGATAAATATGCGTTCTGTGTGAATGGCTTGGTTTCGATTTTGACGTAAAAAAAAAATTGCAATGCTTAACTGTGCGTGCGCGTGTGGTGCAATCAATTGAATTTTTCCTTCTTATAGTGGAAACAACTATTCCTAATCAAAACTGTAAAAGTTTGCATTTATTTGTGTACATTAATAATAAAAACAAAATATTTGTGTTTTTGTAAAATAAAGAAAAACAGGATGCCGCTTTCTGCCATCTTGGTTTCCTTACGCAAATCACAAAAATTAACCGTTTTTTTCTTTAATTTTGTTAATTTATTAAGTAAAAATATATTTCTCGTATAGGCCTATTTATTCATTATATACAGCCTAGCTTTATTATGTTTTTCCTTGCTCGCAGAAGCGCTGCAAGTGCGTGATGTGGTGTGACCAAATGAATCCTCATGTTCTGTTGTTTGCTGCTTTTTGCACATTTAAACTGAATCCCTGGAAAACTAATTTTTTTTTTTTTTTTTAACGCATCACAGACGCTTATCCTTTCTAATTTAATTCAGTTCTAATGTAAAATAATCTTGTTGGTTAATGTTAATAATCGGTTAACAAGCGGTTAGGAGAAATAACAGAAATGAACATCCTTAGTAGGAACCCATTCATACCTCTCTTGAGGCACAGCAAACCAATATTCTGGTTGCCGCCCTCTGCCAATGTATGAGTGGGCGGGGCTAGATGTCCGACCAGCGGCAAAGGACTTCCTCATTGGCTTCCCCACCTTAAAGCACAGGAACATGGGCGGAGCTTTGCTCTTTTCTTCATTGGACAGCAGCATATCTGTAAATCAGATCAGATACTAGCTCTGAACATCCGACCGTTTCCTGGCCTCATTAGTCGTGATAATCTAGAGAACAAATTGCTAAAAATATCTGAAAACCGTTCTGCACTATTTAGGAGACACCGGTCATTAAGTGCACAAGGGACAGAAGAATCATGTCGACTATGCCGCAGGGCCATATGGGAAATTATGCAAGTGTTCAACCTCTGTTTGTTTTTCCAATGTCACTATCAGCTTCTGCTGAGAGGCCTGATAAACCCTCATCTGTTAAACATACGAGCTCGAACACAAGAGCTTTACTCCAAAACCTAGTGCACGGCCTACAAAGAGAGCATTTTAAGAAATCATAGACATTTTCAACACATAAGCTGCTCCAAAAGGAGGCAACATTATACATTATGCATTTGACACCTTGTTTGGGCCAAATTTTTAGCATTGCACCTGTTTTCAGTGGAGAAGGCAATCCCAGAATGCATTGCAAAAGCTTTTTTTGTTTTGCATCATACTAACGTCACTTAAGGGTGGAGCTTCCTGTGAGGTTGCATTCCAAATCATTCTCATATCAGTGTTGTTATTACCCATACAGCAAAAAAAATATTTTTTTTTTCCTGGCCAAAAATATATTTATATAAATACATGGTACATATATGCTGCAAACAGTGAAGTTCCAAGAAATATGTTTTTGAAATTGAAAATATATTTACTATCAAACTTCACCAACCAAAATAGATTTCAAACAATATTTCAGGGGAAAGAAAATACATTTACAATCTTACAGTAGCCTACATTTAGGCTTGATTCATAACTTATTTTTATTCAAATGTGTTCACGTGCTATAGATAACAAAAAAATTTCTTCAAATGGGACATAGGTGAACATATTTTTGAAATATACAGAAGGCAAAATATATATTTTTAAATTTTATTAAAATATATTTTTTAAAAATAGGCAAAAATGTATTGGTAGAAAATATATTCACATAAATATATTTTGAGACATTTTAGCAAATATAATTTTTTGGCCATTTTGTATATTTTGAAATATATTAATAAATATATATCTTTTGCTGTAGAGGTAGCTAAAACTAAAACTATTACATTTTTAATAATAAATATGAAATAAAATAAAATAAAATATAAACATTAAATGAAAAACTTGAAAACCTGAAAAAAAAATTGGAAATGTTGCTTGGCAACTAACTGAAATAAAATAAGCTTAAGTTGAAGTACTAAAATGGCTAAAACTAAAATTGAAATAAACATAAATTAAAGCTAAATAAAAAAGTTAAACCTTATAAAATAAAATTTTGGATGCGTTATAATGGCAGCTAACACATGCAAGTTAAAATGACTTTAAATGACTAACTGAAATAAACTTAAAACAAATTAAAACCATTTAAAAATAAATTAAAGAAAAGCACACTTCAAAATTATTTAAATTCAACAAAATTTTTAATAAAAACCTGTGCTGTCAAACGATTAATCGTGATTAATCGCATCCAAAATAAAAGTTTTTGTTTACATAATATATGTGTGTACTCTGTATATTTATTATGTATATATAAATACAAACACATGCATGTACAGGTGCATCTAAAAAAATATGAATATCATGAAAGTGTTTATTATTTTTTGTAACTTATTTGAAAAAGTGAAACTTTCATATATTCTAGATTCACTACATGTAAAGTAAAACACTTCAAAAGTTTTTTGTTTTAATTTTGATGATCAGAGCTTACAGCTCATGAAAGTCAAAAATCCAGTATCTCAAAATATTAGAATATCAAATCAAAAAAGGATTTGCAAAACAGAAAAGTTCAAGTTCTTTAAAGCACGTTCATTTATGCACTTATATAGGTCCTTTATCACAAACTCCAGCATCAGTGAGGTGTGGCATGGAAGCGATCAGCCTGTGGCTCTGCTGAGGCACTACTGAGCCTTCAGCTCGGATCGACTGTTTCTCATCTTTCTCTTGAAAATATCCCATAGATTCCATATGGGGTTCAGGTCAGGCATGTTGGCTAGCCAATCAAGCACAGTAATATCATGGTCAGCAAACCACTTGGAAGTGGTTTTTGCTCTATGGGCAGGTGCTAAAGTCCTGCTGGAAAAGGAAATCAGCATCTCCATAAAGCTTGTCAGCAGACGGAAGCATAAAGTGCTCCAAAATCTCCTGATAGACGGCTGCATTGACTTTGGACTTGATAAAACACAATGGAGCAACACCAGCAGACGTCACGGCACCCAAATAATCACTGACTTCAGAAACTTCACACTGGACTTCAAGCAGCTTGGATTCTGTGCCTCTCCACTCTTCCTCCAGACTCTGGGACCTTGATTTCCAAATGAAATGCAAAATTTACTTTTATCTGAAAAGAGGACTTTGGACCACTGAGCAACAGTCCAGTTCTTTTTCTCCACAGCACAGGTAAGATGCTTCTGACGTTGTCTCTGGTTCAGAAGTGGCTTGGTAGCCCTTTTCCTGAAGACGTCTGAGCGTGGTGACTCTTTATGCACTGACTCCAGCTTCAGTTCTCTCCTTGTGAAGCTCTCACAAGTGTTTGAATCAGCTTTGCTTGACTGTATTCTCAAGCTTGCAGTCATCCATGTTGCTTGTGCACCTTTTCCTACCCAAATTATTCCTTCCAGTCAACTTTGCATTTAATATGCTTTGATACAGCACTCTGTAAACAGCCACACCTTTCAGTAATGACCCACTGTGACTTACCCTCTTTGTGGAGGGCGTCAATGATTGTCTTCTGGATCATTGCCAAATCAGCAGTCTTCCCCATTATTGTGGCTTCAAAGAACAAGAGATACCCGGAATTTATACTGTAGGGATGGTCATTTAATAAAACTCAAATGTAAATATTCTAATATTTTGAGATACTGGATTTTTGACTTTCATGAGCTGTAAGCTCTAATCATCAAAACTAAAACAAATAAACTTTTGAAATGTTTTACTTTACATGTAAAGAATCTAGAATATATGAAAGTTTCACCTTTTGGAATAAGGTACAAATAAATACTTTTTCACAATATTCAAATTTTTTGAGATGCACCTGTATATATTTAAGAAAAATATGTTATGTTTATATATTAAATATATTTATATATAATATAAAATATAAGAATATAAATATTTTCAAGATATATATATGCATGTGTGTGCATTTATATATATACATAATAAATATACTCTGTACACACACATATATTATGTAAACAAAAACTTTTATTTTGGATGCGATTAATCAGGATTAATCGTTTGACAGCACCAATAAAAACCAATACAATTAAAAAACAAATAAAAGCTCATTCAAAATATTAATAAATACTGTAATTGAATACCAACACTACTAAACTAAAACTAACACTGTCACTTAATTCAGTTGGGATGTCGCCTATGTAGACAGTAGACAGCTCACTAATGTTAGAAACCGCATGCCTGAAAACAGTCCTTTGCTGTGATTGGCTGGTCTTTCCTGTCAATCACACAGACTCACCTTCGATTGGTCTCTGCATTCTTTTTAGCAGCCATGATTTCATCTCAGCCTCACTGGCCCGTCTGCGTAGCTCGGCTTCAGAAAGCTGTACGTCTGAGTTTGGTCCCTTACTATCCTCAAGATTTGGTCCAGGCGAACTACTACATTTCTCAGAGTCTTCTAGGGTCGCCTTTGCTTTTTGGTCGCTTGCGGTCACCTCGATTGCAGAGAATCCATTTACTAATGTTTCACCCCTTGTTTTGGTTTCTTCATTCACTTCTGTGGTAGCTTCCTTCCCATCATGCACCAGTGCCATGGGTTCATCCAGCCTGTTCAGAAAAGACTGTAGCAGCTCTGCGTTGTCATCTGTGGAACGGTTGTGAAGGCCTTCGTCCTCGTCTTCCTCTGCACGAAAAGACGTCACGGATTTGTCTGTTGGCGTCTTTCTTTGCTCCTGTAGTGACGCCCCCTCCTGGCCGGAGCAGGTGGTGTTAGAGTCGCTCTGCAGCAGCTCCAGTTCAGTGAAACCTTCGTCTGACGGAGATTTGTCAGCGATCTGGCACTCTGATATCTCAGAGACGGCCGTTTCGATATCGTCTAACACGATTGGCCGGTTGGGCGCGCCAAGAGCCTCGTAACGACTAAAGGGGTTCAGATCTCGTTCGGAGGGAAGCTCCTCCCACTCGCCCGGCCTGTATAACGGACAGAGATCCTGGGCTTCATCACTACCACCGACAACAGCAGTCATCATCATCATCATCATGAGGGTGGAGATGGAGAAATTAAAGAGAAAAACAAACAAAATATCCAAAATGAACAAACTCAGGACTCAACTGAACAAAACAGAAATATGACAAAACTCAAGGGATAAATGTGACAAAACTTAAGGGATAAAAGTGATTTTTGGAGTCAAAGCTGAACCAAAATGCAATGAATTAAAAAAAAATTTAAAAAGTGAAAGAGGTGGACTATTTCAGATGATTTCCATCAATAATTTTGATTTGTTCCTCAGGTTGAGAGAATGAACAAAAATGTATTGACATTTGCAGCATGGTGAATAAATGCTTAAAATATGCTACTATCACACTGTTTATAAAATATAAACTTTAAGCCCAAAGTATACTTCACTTTTTATGCGTACGCTAATTGCGTCATCAGAACAGTAGGCGTGTAATGTATGTGCACCACCCTATTTTTGTGACCGCACGTACTTATTTTGAAGTTATTTTGCAGTAATCAGTTTTTCCACATGGTGGCAACACTGTCCCGGGCCGTTGTTTCACAGTTGAAAACGAAACTAAAGAGACGGACAACGAAAACAAAATAGCGGAGACTGCAACAACAGACGCTCACATTAATGAGCGCTTGTGAGTGAGAGGGTATGAGACAGCTCAGCTTTGGTTTAAAAGAGTTCAAAAATATTTGCTATCAGTCATGACTTAACAAGGAAAAATAGAGCTGACACTGAACATGGATGAAGCTTTCTAGAGCGCATGTGTCGACTGCCAGCGTTCGCACACAACTTCAAATGGAGTATACTTTGAAAGGCTACGCGTTCAATTGTACGCATACGCTGGCTTACGTGTACAAAAATGAAGTGTACTTATGCCTTTACACATAATATTTAAATTGCTCATTTTGCCATTAAGCCTTTTCTATAAATGTTTGGTTAAAGTAAAAATAAATAAATTTAATTAATTAATACATAAAGCAGAAAAATAAAAAATGTAAAAATAAAAAATAAAATAAAATAAATAATGCATTTTATAGAAATAAAAATAAAATAAATATGGAAAATAAATGAAAATAAATTACATTTACATAAATTAAAAAAGATAAAATAAAAATAAAAAATAAGTTAAATCAAAAGAAATAGATAAAACTACATTTAAATAAATTAATATATGTAATAAAATAAATGTTAAAATAAAAAAATGATACACAAATTAATTAAGTTACATTTAAATAAATAAATTAATTAATTAATTAATACAATACAATTTTTTTTTTAAAAAGTAATAAAATAAAAAAGTAAAATAAATGAGTTAAAAATCAATTAAATTTAAATAAATTTAAAAAGCAAATAAATACATTTCATTTTAACAAACAAAACAAAACAAAACAACTGGATTGTTATTGGTCATTCAGAGTATTTAAATAAACTAAATTAATTTAATTTTAACCGTGGACCCGTAAATATTTACTGAACCAAAACTGAGACCACAGAACTGTGATACAAACTGAACCATGAGAAATTAAGGATCTGGCTGCTCATAGATTACATAATAAAAGTGCTACGGGTATATAATCAAATCTTAATGGTGCTAAAACAAAATTTTGTTGCCATCCCCCAAAACAAAACCTGCAGCTTGCTTCTAGTGCTGTCAAAATAAAAGTTTTTGTTTACGTAATATATGCATGTGTACTGTGTATATTTATTATGTATATACAAATACACACACACATACAGTATATATTTTGAAAATATTTACATGTATATATTTATATTCTAATATTTCATATTATATATAAATATATTTAATATATAAACATAACATTTTGAATATACATGCATGTGTTTGTATTTATATATACACATAATAAATATACACAGTATACACACAAATACTATGTAAACAAAAACTTTTATTTTGGGTGCGATTAATCGTTTGACAGCACTAGTTGTTTCTAGCAGTAAACACAAGCACGTAATCATTTAAATAAAATATTTTTAAAAACCATTAAAAACACAGAGGAGGTTTTCTAGAGACAACAACAAAATGTAAGTGATTTTAAAGACAGAAACAAGAAATAAAGCCGAGGGAGAAAAAGGAGTCTGCTGCTTACGACGGCAACGCGTCCTTGAGCTTCATACGGGACACATCGTCATACAGGGCCACCGACAGCACCTCCTCCATGGGACAGATGAGGCCATACTCCTCACAGCCGTTCTCAATCACCAGCGGGTCGGATTTGTGCGGGTCAAACATGATGTTGTTGGGTGTTATAATCATCACTCCTCCCACAACTCCCTGCAGAGATCCCAGAAACCTTAATTAAATCTGAAGTGTGTCTTTTCTGCATCATGGAAATCGCTATAATGAGTAAAAATGCATCACAAATGACTGGAAATCCATTGGTCAGAGGACGTAGGAACAGTGTTTTTCACTCAGTGTTGGGGATGTAATGCATTACAAGTAACGCAAGTTACATAATCAGATTACTTTTTCAAGTAACTAGTAAAGTAATGCATTACTTTTAAATTTACAAGAAAATATCTGAGCTACTTTTTAAAAATAAGTAACGCAAGTTGCATTTATTCACTTCAGGCTATGGCTTATTAATTTCACTTTTGGTGTGAAAGGGCCTTTACAGTTTTTATTTTTTGTAATTAAAAATAAATAAGCAAGTCCATCCCAGGTGACAAAAAGTCATGCAAAAGTAACAATGCATTGCTTTCCATAAAACTATGTAATGCAATTAGTTACTTTTTTATGGAGTAACGCAATATTGCAATGCACTACTTTTAAAAGTAACTTTCAGCAACACTGTATCCTATAAAAGGCAAATTACACATCATAAATAGTGGATTACTTCAGTAAATTACACACACAGTTTAATTAAATCCACATAAACAGACAAAGATTTGGTTCAGGTATGATTCTATTATAGTTTAATTAATATTTTGAATTAGATTTTATTTTATAAATTTTTTACATTTATATATTTATTTTTATATTTTCATTTTAGTTTTTAATTAAATTTTTTTAATGCATTTGTTTTGTAATTTCTATTATTTATTATTATTATTATTATTATTATTATTAAATAATTCAAATAGCTAGGAGTATCAGCTGTATGAAAAGTAACCAAGTTTGGTTTTTCGACCATTGAAAATGAGTAAAATTCAACAAAATTTGCACATGGAGCCGCATTGAGATCCCCATATCTCATGAAATGAACCATATAGGGCCTTAAAAATGAAGATACCAAAAGAAAAGTTTGTTAAGGACCAGAATCTAAATGGATATTGCGATATCTTTAACACTTCTTGAGTTACAGGCATGCAAACTTTGAAAAAAGAACATTTTTTGAACATGATTTGTTCTTCAGGTAACTGCAGCAATGGTGACTGGACAGCAACATTATGGATGTCGTATTCCAAAAGAGTGTTCAATTTTCACAGCTGAAGCACATGCATTGCTATGAGCGTTGGAATATATTGAAAATGCATAACAAAAGGATTCTATCATATCTATATCGATTGTATTTTAACCAAAGTGGACCGTCTACAGAATGAATTCTATAGTATTATTTTTTGCTGGGTTCCAGGCCATGTTGAGCTTTCAGGAAAAGAGCGAGCTGATGCAGCTGCAAAGAAGGCTTTTAATCAGGAAGTAAACAAATGTCAAATTCCTCCCTCGGAGGTCAGACCTATTATTAATCCTTATATATTAAATAAGTGGCAAGAAGAGTGGGATACATGTACAAATAATAAACTACATGAAATACATCCAGACATTTCAAACTGATTTTTAATCTCTTTTAAAACTAGATTTGATTAAGTGGTATTTAGCAGATGTCTCATAAGTCATACAAGACTGACTCATGCATTTTTGCTTAAAGGTGAAGACCTGACTCAATGCATGTTCTGCAAGGTTCCCCTTTCTATCAAACATATTTTATTGGACCATCCAGCTTTTAATGCATGTAGAAAACTCTTTTATGAAGTGAACTCACTTAAAGAGTTGAGTATAATTTTGCCAGAAAAAGTTTTAGAATTTTTTGTCATATGTTAACATAAAAAATCTTGTGTTTGTTTGTTTTCTGGTTTTTATTGTATTTGTTAAATTGTTTTTGCCGTGAAAATAGCCTAAGATGCTGACATGGCATTACATAAATATATACTACTACTACTACTATTTGTTCTTCAGATCTTCCTCTTTAAAAGAAAAAAGCTTTAGCTGTGTGCCAAGTGACCCACATTTGGTTTTTGAGCACTGAAAATGATTATAATTTACTCATTGAGGCACATTGAAATCCCCATATCTCTGGAAATGAACCATACAGGGCCTTAAAAGAAATGCTTGCTAAGAACCATCATCTAAAAGGATATTAAGACATCTTTAAAACTTCTTGAGTTACAGGCATGCAAACTTTGGGCAAAAAACTTGTGCTTAAGTGCTTTTTGTTCAATTGTGAACTGTCGCCATTGGCGTATAATGCAACAAAGATTAACATAACAATGATGCTGCCATCTTTCTAAATTAATTTTTAACCCCCTGTAATTTGTCTCTGAATCTCAGGTGAAAATTGCCATTTTGACCCCCGTCTACAAAACAGTGCATTACTCAGTAAATACCCAGGTTTTTAAAAAAAAGTACACTTTCATAATGTACTTAAAGTGCTCTATTTGTGCACTAAATATACTAAAAATGATCATTTTTAATAAATGCACTAAAAATTATAATTACTTGAGTGTGCTCGTGTATGAAAGATGGGTTCAAGTGTACTACTAAATACATTTTTTAAATACAGATAGTGTGTTAAAAGCGCATTTTAGTTCATATTGCATTATTGTGCTTGTTAACATTAGTTAATGCACTGTGAATTAACGTTAACAATGAACGACTGTATTTTTATTAACATAAATAGTGTAATAAATGTGTCAAAATCATTGTTTGTTCATGTTAGTTAATACATTAACTAATGTTAACAAATGACATCTTATTGTAAAGTGTTACCGTTTATCTTAAGAGGTATTAAAGAACCATTTTTAGTATGTTAAGTACAAAATTAGTGCACTTTAAGTACATTATGGAAGTGTACTTTTTTTTCTGTGACACTTCATATTTTGGCTTTCACCTCTATTTATGTTTGTCTTTCTTTAGAAAAAAAATGAACAAAATCTGAAATGTTTCTGAAATGTGATTGATTGCTCACCATGCCATCAGTGAAGTACTTGCAGCTCATCTTGAGGAATTTAACGGTGGTTGGACTCTCGTCTTCGGAGAGCGGAGATGTCTCTCTGCGTACGGGTCGTCCGGACCTGCAGCGCGATTCACCGTCCTGTCAGACGGAGAGATCAGAGATCCATTAGTGCTGTCTGATTCAGAGTCAGCAGAAACTCATTCATTATTCATGATGCATTAGTCAACAATACAACAGAACAAATCCACAATTCAGCAAGATTTAAGCACTTTAATAGAGCTCCACCAGTCATTTTTAATGTCATCAGTATATGATTTTTAGTGTCCTATTATGAGCTCAGAGGCTTTTATGAAATCCTGGGTTCGGAGGAAACTGCAGGAGGTTTATAATCAGGTGAAAAGCTGAAGATTCTAAAAATGTGTGATGAAAACAAATAGCATTAAAATAAAAACAATCAAAATAAAACACTTTTTATGTCATGTAAACATTAACTGTGTAATTTAATGCACAGTTTATTGAACTTTATTGAGATATTAATTTAAAATAAGAAAATAATTTAGGTTAAAAACGGTTTAATCACTGAATGTCTAGCGCAGGGTTATTTTAGTATCATTGAGATACTACAATAGTTTTTTTTAAAATTTGTTTTAATTTTTTTATTCAAATTTTAATTTTGTGTTTATTTTTATTTACGTTATTTTAGTCTTAGTTTTATAATCGTTCATTGAAATAAAGCTGAAATAAAATAAAATATAAAAATTTGATAAATTTTATCTAAAAGTTTAGATAAAAAAGTTAGTTGAAAAAGTAAAACTTAAAATAAATAATAATAATAAATAAATAAATGAGAAAAATGATAAAAAAAAAAGCACATGACAAAATTAATAAAATAAAAAAATACAAATAAAAATAACCCCAAAAGTTAAAGTTGAAAAAGTAAAACTTAAAATAAATAATAATAAATAAATGATAAAAATGACACAATTAATAAAATTAAAAAAAATAAAATAAAATATATATACACATATATACATATATACACACACACATTTTTTAATTCATTTTATTTCAGCTAGTTGCTAAAACATATATATTTTCATATATAAGACATATATAAGTTTTTACTATAATAACCCTGATCTAGCAATATATTACACTAATGAATATGATGTGATAAATGATAAATTATTAAACCAAACATATAATCTGAACCAATTTACAGATTAAATATCTGAATATTTTGTAACAAATTACATTATGTATTTTTTTTATTTTTAATGATGTATAAACAGTAGTTTTATTACAGTGTTGCATCATGGGATGTTTGACTCATAAAAGCACTTAAGCACACAGTCAGCAGTGTTTGTGTTTCTTATGATCCTCAAACACTGTTTTGCTTCACACAGTTTGAATGGCTGTGATTCACGCTGGAGATGTTTCTGTGCTTCATGACAAGGTCTTACCTTCTGCTCCTTCTCTGACGACTCGGGCGCTGAGAGATGCTCAGAGGAGCCGTCGACCTGAGAACCGCGCTCTGATTGGTCCACATCAGGGACGAACAGTTTCTGAGCGGGAAACGAAACGTTAGTCTTTAGGTTTTATTAGGGCTGGGCGATGTGGCAACAATGTAAAACCTTGATTTTTTTTCAGAACATTTGACTGATTCTCGATTTATTTATTTTTTTACGTTTTTTAACTTGAAACTACAACATGATTCAAGTAATTTGTTCTTTATTAACCCTACAGTTAAAGAAAATTCTGTTCCAAGTGCAGCACGCATGAAAAACAAATCATTTGTTAAATATCTTTGCAGAAAAGATGCATGAACTGCAACTACTGTACATCTTGTACAAACTTGTCTTATGCATATTAATATGTTCAGAAATAACACAAGGAATATGCTTTAAAAAAAACCCTCAAAAGTCAAGGTAATTCAAATACAAAGTATAACA
Source organism: Acrossocheilus fasciatus (assembly GCA_036784905.1). NCBI lineage: Eukaryota > Metazoa > Chordata > Actinopteri > Cypriniformes > Cyprinidae > Acrossocheilus > Acrossocheilus fasciatus. Next base: position 32,646,965 of record CM071957.1, read on the forward strand.
CCAGCAGACTATTATTAACTATAAATGTTCAGTAAAAACAATGAACAGCAGCTTTCAGTCTGTCTCCATGATGCAAACATGAAATATCAGACATACAGTAGTAGTTCTGCACAATTTTTTTATTTGATTGCGCTGCTTTTCCACTGTTTTTCTATGTAAACATGCACTCGCGTCTCTTGCATGAAACGGCTTCATTCATTCGAATTTAATGTTTTGAATTATGAGTGATGCAAGCGCAGGAGAGGAACCTCACCTGTCCAGGTACGACGCTGTGTGAGTAGAGACGGTTCAGTTGCACCAGTTTATTCGGAGTGATGTTGAACTTCAGAGCGATGCTGTTCAGAGTGTCCTTCGGTCCGACCTGACCATCCACACATTCAGTTAAATACATCAAATATTAGCAGTTTATTGAGGAGATGAGCAGCGTTTATACAGCGAGGCAAACTCACGGTGAACTCCACGGTTCCTGGAGGTCTACTTTTCTCTTTCTTGGTCTGAATGCATGATTTACTGTTGTCTTCTGAAAGAAAAGATTCAAAACACTCATTAAAGTACACAGACATTTAGAGGACGCTTTTATCCTAACTACATCACAGTACAATTACTGCAATTACTACTGGCTGAGAAAGACACTGGTTTAATGACACAAACACTAATTTTACACACAATCCATCTCTGTCTGATAATACAGTGTTTTACTGTACAATTACAGTATGTGGAGTTAAGTTTGGGATATTTGCTTGGATATTTTAAATACTGGAGCAGAACAATGATCATGATGAAATAACAAATAAAAACAAAAAATAGAGAGAAAATAAATAAATAAAACTTTATTAAAAACATAATATAAAAAAATATATAAAATAATATTTAAAGATTATTTACAAATTATTTTATTTCAGCTAGCTGCCAAAGAAAACATTTTAATTTAGTTTAATGTGATGTGCTAAAATAACTAAAACTAATTAGAGAATGAATAAAAACTATATAAACACATTAAAAAACTAATAAAAAAAAACACAAGGAAATTTCTAAAACTTTAACAGAAATGAAAATAGAAAACAGAAAAACTGAAAATATTAATAAACACTAATAGTATCTCAACAATACTAAAATAACACTGGTGTGGTCCGATTTAAAAATAATGACTCTAATGAGGCTGTTCCATTGAATGAGTGAATCAAAATGAGTCAAAGGACTCAAATGACTCAACTGAAAATGCCTCAATCACTCACCGAATCATTCTGAGTGGAAACATGTGACTCAAAACCAAAAACTGTTATAGTGTGTTAAACTGTAAAATATCCTAAATAGAAATTGGTTGTTCATATCAGTGTTTTTATTGTAAACTAAAATTGAAATATTGAATTGATGTAATACAGCAGAAATAAAATAGAAATATTGGGGATAAAAAAGCTGCCTTGGTTGAAATACTACAATGACTAAAATTAAAAATAAAAAATAAATAAATGACATAAAGACAAAAGCACATAACAGAATGACTAAAATTAAAACTAAAAAATAAATAAATGACATAAAAATGACAAAAGCACATAACAGAATGACTAAAATTAAAATTAACTGAAAACATAAAAATTATATAAAAATTCATGAAAATGGCAAAAGCACATAAAAATTTAAATAAAGTGCAAACATAAAAAAATTAAGTTGCAAATGCACATAAAATTACTAACTACAAATAAAATGAAAACTGAAATCATAAAAAAGTAAAAACTAAAAAACAAAAGTACGTAACAAAATTACTAAAACTTAAATTAAAATGAAAACTGCAAACATAAAAAAGACAAAAGCACAAAACAAAATTACTAAAATTAAAATGAAAACTGAAAACAAAATTATGAAAAAAAAGAACTAAAGCACATTAACTAAAACATAAAATACATAAATAAAAAATGACAAAACAACAACATTAAAAAAATTACATTATAAATAAAACTGAAAACCTAAAAATAAAAGCTAATTCAACATATTAATAAAATTATAATAGCTTATAAATAGCACTGGTTCCTATCAACACCGACTGTACAAACGACTTTAATTTTAGATGAGACATCAGCTACTGAATAAAGGCTTGATTAATGAGCTGCTCTGACAGACAAGAAGAACAATACGAGCGTCATTCAACACCGCGGCGCTCTGAAACTAGAGAAGAGACAGCAACAAACACGATCGAACACACGTGCATTATATCAATCCACAACTCTACACAAACACACTAAACATCAGCATCAGCTTGTTTATTATCAAGTGTGTTCTGGATGGTTTCTCACGATCTCGTGTCAATGTTCAGTCAGTGGGATTTTATTTTACTCGTCTGGTTCAGTTCTGTAACTTCCTTAACAAACAGCGTGTGACCTTTGACCGGGTCAGACTGTGTTTGTGTGGTCAGGTTTAAGGTCTGACCCTCTCTTCCTCAACCTCCCGTCTGTTTGACTCGATAAATAACACACTCACAGCTCATCTGCTGACAAACGTAATGTTTAAATCAGTAACTTTCACAAACACGGTCATGTGAAGATTAAAAAAATCAACGCCATTTACTGTCCTAATCAATATTTCTGGTCACATTGTGCTTCAGCTGCTGGATTCATAATCTTGCATCAAAATGTGATAATTTGCTCCATAATTTGCTCGTAGGTGGAGAAAATATTACTTAGCAATAATAAATAAAAATAACCATTCACGATCAAATCAAACCCTAATAATTTAAATAAAAATGAATATATTCATGGCTATTTGTCTTGGTTAAATTGACTATTTTATTTGACTACTTTGATGGTGAAAACTAGGGATGTACGATTTGGGGGGAAAAATCTCATTGCATTTTTTTCTTGTAAAAAAATAATATATAATATATAAAAATGATAGAACTATATAAAAGTTTAATTGAAATAGCTGAAATAAAGCTGCAAATTTTAACTTTAAATCTTAGAAATGTTGCCTTGGCGAATAACTGAAATAAATAAGTTGAAGTTGAAATACTACAAGGACTTAAATTAAAATAAATAAATAATAAATAAAAATGACAAAAACACATAAAATGACTAAAATTAAAATGAAAACAAATAAAATTTTAAAAAACTACAACAAAAACAACAACAACAACAAAAAAGAAATATTACTACTGTAATATACAAAATGTAATATTTAGGAAAAATTAAATAGTAGTAGTAGTAATGCTTTTCATTATTATCATTACTAAATAAAAATATTAAAAAGTATTATAAATAAAAATTAAATTAATAAAAAATATTACTAAAATAACAACAGCAACAATTAAGTATTTAAGAAAATTAAGTATTTTTATGTTACATTAGAAGTGTAAAATTACAATACTAATATTTATTTACTAATTTACTAATATTTATAATTATTATAAACCAATATTTATTTTTTATTAATTTCTTCTATTTAAAATGTTAAAACTATGTAGCTTTTATTATGATGGATATCCGTGACAGTAGATTCTCTTTTGTTGATCTTCTAATTACACGTATGGGTTTTCATATGTTGCGTTCCCAAATGCAATTTAATTTAAACTCAGCCTTTGTGATATGATAATTAAGTCATGTCGTGATTTTGGTTTTATTTTGATTAATCAAAACTACACTTGAATTTAGAAAAACTGAAGCCCTACTTCATATAGATTCAGTGTGTCTGAAAGTTCACCTGATCCGTCAGGCTGGCCTCTCTCCGCATTCCTCTCCTGAGATCGACCAATTAGAGCAGGCTCACGGATGACTGGCGTCTTGGATTCCAGATCTGATTGGCTCTGCTCAGCATCCGCCTTTTCTGATTGGCTCTGCTTCAGCTGCCGCTTCTTCTTCAGCCTGCGATCCAGAAAACAAAAATACAACATTATCAACACCAACTGTGTCAAAACAGCAACAAAGAAACAACTTTTTAAAAAAAAATTCAAATCCTCCCACAGATTCATGACACTTTTCCTCAGCTGAGTGAATCTGTGCCAGAGAAACTGCAGTGGCCAGAGCCAAGATGGCCGAACAGAGCACAGTTTTATTCTTTTTTTTTTTTTTTTTTAATGCCATGCAAGCATCAAGGCTATTTTCATGGCAATCTCTGAATAAGTTATACAGGGTATACATACAATTAACAAAAAGTTAAAAGACATTTTCAGTCTATTTACATTAAAAACGGTGCAAATCCAAGAAAATATGCTTCACGGTCATTTTAGTTTGGCATAAAGGTGGTTCTTCACCTTTTAATAAATATCCATGTGTAAGTCTTGTATGACCTAAAAGACCTATAGCTTATTTTCATGACATTCATCCCATTTCATCTGCCACATTAATATAAGAGTTTATATTACAAGACACTCTGAAATATTCAGGTTGAGAGCTTCTTTTGCAGTGATATTTTTCTCTTTCTGGTTTTTCTCGTTTCTCGAAAAACTCGTTTGGGTTTCTCGTTCCCAGAAAAGCCCATATGATCTGGAACCCAGCAGAACTCTGCTTTGGCTGAACTCTTCATAATTATGGGATGATCAGTCTTTACATTTTCAAGTGCTTGAAGGCAGGATTTTGAATGGGTGAAAATTAAAAAATGTTGTTCTTGTCCATTTTCTATATTTTCCAAAGCCAGTAATAGTGCACGAGCCTGGGATTCGCACACCGAGACACTGGTGTCTAATTATTACTGCTGCCGATACTCGATTATCTGCGTTGGATCCATCTGTAAATACAGGTCTAGAGGCAATCGTAGAAAAAGTGCGAGCACCTCCGCCTCATCTTGAGGTTCAACAAGAGTCTCTGGTTAGAAAACCCGAGGGATCTGCTTACATTGTGCTCAATCAATAAATCAGAGATATATGATGGAGCCATACCATTTACTGACTTATAGACAATAAGAAAAATTTTAAAATCTACTGTTTAACGCACAGGCAGCCAGTGTAAGGACTGTAAAACCGGAGTATTACGATCCCGTTTATGAACCCCGGTCAAAAGTCTAGCTGCCGCATTCTGAACCAATAGTAATCGGGATAAAGCTGTTTGACTAATCCCAGCATGTAGACTAATCTACAAGTAATAAAAGCATGAATCACTTTCTCAAAGTTTTTATAGTGCTCCTATTATGATGAGATTTCATGCAGTGTGTAACACAGCTCTAAGTGAATGAAAACATCCTGCAAAGTTTTAAATCTGAAAGTGCACCGTGTATAAAGTTATTGTCTCTCAAAAGGAGTCGACTGTCAATCATTGAAACAAGTCGTTTTTAAAACGAATCCCAAGCTGTTTCGTGAAACATTAGCATATTGCCGCCCACTTGTTGGTCTTTTCGCCTTGGTCTGAATGAAAATGCTAATTCATTATTTGCCACTAGGAGCTACTTTTGGAGAGTTAAATAGGGATAACGGTTTCCGCGGTTACGCTGTACACAAAGTAGCACTGCCTCACAAACACTGCTTTATCAGGCATTACAGGCCAGATGAGATGAAAATGAGACCAATCACTGCAGATTAGCGTCACGCAAAGAAGGGGTTTGGAAAAATTAATCGTTAAACAAATCGCTTGGGAGTCGTTGAGCAAGTAAGGTAAAAAAAAAATGCATATTATAAGACAATGAAAGTGTTTTTTGACCTCGCATGCATGTCAACCTGCTGTTGGGGATCCCAAAACCAAAATATGAACCTTTCATAACCCATAATAGGAGCACTTTAAAAGAAAGAAAAGTCTTGGCTTTAGACAAAAAAGGATTATTTGACAACAGAATTTATCTGCCTAACTTCAGATGATATCGAACAAATATGTCATGTCATATTGTTGAGGTATGGTGAGATTCACCCGTAAACAGACGGACAGAGAAAGAGCGAGAGGGAAACCGGAGAAGAGGATTGTCTAATGGTGTATGAGGGAAGGGGAAGCCGATCGATCAAACTGGAGACTCACTCGAAGCTGATGCTGCAGGAAAGACTGCTGCAGTAACACACACACACACACACACACACACACACACACACACACACACACACACACACACACACATTCCTCACGCCCAGCTCACATCCCGTGTCACAAATGACAGGAAGCAGATCATAACAGCATGTGATCCAGAGAAAGACATCAGACTGATGTTGATGTTGATCTTCTGTTGTAGAAGGATCACTTCTACATGATATAAAAACATCTTGATACATGCCACAGTGAAAATCTGAAAAAATTCTTAAGGATTTTAATTAGTGCTGTCAAACGATTACATAATATATGTGTGTGTGTGTGTGTGTGTATATATGTATATATATATCTATATATATATATATATATATATAGATATAGATATATATATAGATATAGATATAGATATAGATAGATATATAGATTCACTCACATACAGCATATATTTTGGAAATATTTGCATGCATATACATTTATATATTTTTATTATAGATAAATATATTTAATATATAAACATAACATATTTTTCTTAAATATATACATGTATGTGTGTGTATTTATATATACATAATAAATATACACAGTACACACACATATTATGTAAACAAAAACTTTTATTCTTAAGGATTTTAATTAGTGCTGTCAAACGATTACATAATATATGTGTGTGTGTGTGTGTGTGTGTGTGTGTATATATGTATATATATATCTATATATATATATATATATATATATATATAGATATATATATATAGATATAGATATAGATAGATATATAGATTCACTCACATACAGCATATATTTTGGAAATATTTGCATGCATATACATTTATATATTTTTATTATAGATAAATATATTTAATATATAAACATAACATATTTTTCTTAAATATATACATGTATGTGTGTGTATTTATATATACATAATAAATATACACAGTACACACACATATTATGTAAACAAAAACTTTTATTTTGGATGCGATTAATCGCGATTAATCGTTTGAAAGCACTAATTTAATACTTAAAAGTTTTGTATTATTTATTTACTATTATAGCTAGCTTTAATTCGTATTTTGAATTAGCTTTTAATTTTATATTTTTACGTTTTATTTTAATTTTAGTTTACATTATGTCTCATTCTTTTTTTATTAGCTTTTGGTTTTTAAAAATTATTTCTTGATACTAAAATCCCATTAGACCCCATTGCAAAATGTTAAAAACTTTTTGTATTTTTTTATATACAATTTTAATATTTATTAATATGTAATATTGTATGTCTTATTTTAATCTTAGTAAGATTTCTTTCTTATGTGCCTTTGTCATTTTCTTAGCTCTTGTTTTTTTAAAAACATTTCTTTATATTACAATCTCAATACATTTTTTTGAGGTTTTATTTCAATTTTAGTAATTTACTATGTGCTTTTGTAATTTTTATTAGCTTTTATATTATATATACATATTTCTTTATACTACAGTCTCAATACAGCTCACAATAGAAATGTTTAAAAAAACATTTTAATAGCAAAATGTTTTGTATTACTTATTTACTAATACAGTATTTATTAATATTTTGAATTAGCTTTTTATTTTTTATCTTATTTTAATTTCAGCTTTAGTGATTTGGTTATGTACTTCTGTCATTTTTATTAGGGTTGTTTTTTTTTAATAGTTTTACTTCAGTTTTAGTAATTTAGTTTAATCAATTTAAATGTGCTTATTTCAGTTGGCTGCCAATGCAACATTTCTAATAAGTTTTTATCAAATATTTACATTTAATTTTATTTCAATTACCGAAAACACGGGTTTCCGGTTAGTGATGCTTGACAGATTTAGCAAACTGTCAAACACTTCAGCAAACAGTTCTAGGTGTTTGGTTTGGCAAATCCTACTAATCCTACAGACGCCTCAAGCAATGAAGTTAAACACCAGGAAAATGAAGCGCTGCATCACACGCCTGAACCAATGATATTTCACCATCATTTTCCAATCTGACCGCAAACAGAGAGAAAGATTTTCAGTCGATAACTTAAACTTCAGTCTGTTTGTCATTCAGAACTATCACATGACTTCAGAAGACGACGTGGAACATAACGGACGAGTCATATGAACTTCTTGCTGGATGCTTGCTGGAGTTTGACAGTATAAATCACTTCTAATTTTCATGCATGCAGCGACAAGCAGCTTCAGATAACTGCATTATACGTTTGGCAGAGGTTTTTATCTAAAGCAACTACATCAGGTCAAGCATTCACTGGGAATCAAACTCATGATCTAATTTTATATTGAATGTCAGACAGGTTTAGGTGAAAGTCCTTTTCTACCACATAAGAAAAAAAATGCTTTGGTAAATCATAATTATGATAGAAAAAGTCATAAAAATTATGACACAAAATCCCAATGATGGTAGAAAAAGTCATAAATATTATGACAAAATTTCAAAATTATTAGACAAAACTCCTATTTATGACATTAAAAAGTCAAAATTTGTCACAATTACGACTTTTTATGTCAATTTCAAATAAATTTTTATGCTATATGTACGGCTTATGTCATAATTTCGACTTCTGTAATAATTAAGACACAGTAACAGACATAAGAGACACTAAGCATCTCAATTCTGATTTTTTTCTGATTCTGATGTCATTATCATGACTTTTCATATCATAATTTAAAACTTATGACATAGTATCTCATAATATTAACTTATGTTAGTATCTCAAATTCTTGACATTTTTCTCATAATTTCAAATTTGTCATAATTACGGCTTCTTATATCAAAATTTAGCTTTTTGTCATAATTTTGACTGACTTCATAATCAGTATCTGTTTCAGCTGTTTCAGCAAAACTACAGCACAAGTTAAAATATCTTATTCCTGAAACAACATTATTAATTCCTCTTTCAGATCGACCACCAACGGCTTCAGCTCTTAACGTCTGGCCCGCTCCGTATTTGGCTCTCACTTCCCATCAAGTGCTTCCTGTAGAAAGTCCTGTGTTATTCTGATCCAAAACCATCTCACCTGGCGAAGTATCCTGGCCTCTTCTCCGTCTTCTCCATTGCGGACGCTTGAAATGCACCAACTCCGGGATCTGGACGCGAAGCGACCTCTCCTTCCGTCGTGCAATGTTCCTGTCTTCACAAAGACACAAAAAGAGAGGTGAATATCGGCCTCTAAATACGTGCACCGTTATCTTGAGCCGCGGGTCAATGGGTCACATAGAGGGTTGCTGCAATAACCCCAATGACCTAAGCATCAGGGACGAGAACCTGTCGATTCAGACTGGACCTAGCCAGGCTGAGCTTGTTTTTTTGGGATGAAGCCACTAGATGATATATCTTTATTGTTAAAACACTCATTATTGTTCAAGCTCAACAAAGCCAGTGTTTGATTTGAGATAAACAGTGATTAGATTGAGCCCAAGCATAACTGATATCTCAGATCAGCCTGCTTTGATAGACGCTTTGGATACATGATGATGTGCAAACCGAATGGATAAACGACAATCGCATTTCAGCTCAATAAACAAGAGAGGGAAACCCACGTTTATCACGTCCGAACTGTGAGACTCACGTTAAGCACGTAATTTCACGCGCGTGCATGCAAAATTACGTCGTGCGCATCACGTTATAGCAGATCTGTCATATGCACGACATTCATACCTTATATCCGTGCATTGCATACAAGGTTTTACAAATGTTGACAATAAAAACAAAAGATGACATTATGCATGCCTTTATTTATCGTGATCAGCCAAATTATGTATGTTTATGTTATATAAATATATATATATATATATGTATATATAAACAGTTATATCAATATATGTGTGTGTTTATATCAACGCACAAAGATATTCCTATTGCATGTCGGGTTGAAAACAAATACAATACAGATAATAACACAAGCATCGGCTTCAGCAGGAATTACATGCACATGTGAAGAGACACAAAAACCCACCTAAACATGTAACACTACATCCCTGAAGATCCAGCAGCTTCCTTCACTTCTTCATCAGTCGTCGATCATATCAATAATCTTCTTATTCATGTGGTAAATGTGGATGAGAGTGTGTTATTGTTGATATAAACACAAACATGCAGTCCGAGCTAACAGGCTAAAGCTAAAGGTATTAAAGTCCCTCCATATCGAGATTCAAAGCGGATTCCGTTTGTTTCTGAATATTTCGGTGACACCGACGCCTGTTTTTGGGGACTTTGACCCGTTATACCGAGACTCAATCGGACAAAACGCTAGATGTGCGTGTTTGGGTTTGCAAATAGAATTATTTGTGTATTCATATCTAAATTTAAATGTAGATTTTCTCATAGGTCGAAGTCCTCACGTGCCACGCCCATTTTCCCGTATGATTGACAGGAAAAGCGGAAATGCCCCTCCCCCGCTTTAACTCCAGATCCATGACGTATTTATTTTAGTGCTGTCAAACGATTAATCGCGATTAATCGTATCCAAAATAAAAGTTTTTTAAATATAATATATTATATGGAAAAACAAACATATTTTCCACAAATATTTTGTATTAATAATACATTATTAATTGGTTATGATAATTTATTATCAAATAATACACTATTAACATATGTAGTGTGTGGAAAACAAACAAATTATAAATGCACTATTTAATAAAGTAATAATGTATTCATTTAATAATACTCATTAATAGATTGTAATTATTATTAGTTATTTAATGATATATTTTTTATAATAATTTCCCACAAAATCTGCATTATGTGGAAAAACAAACATTTTCTAGAATATTAATAATAATAACTTTAATAATACACTATTATATTTTAATTAACTGATACATTAATAATTAATTAGAATGATTTATTATTTAATAATGAACTATTAACATCAGTATTGTATGGGAAAACAAGCATATTTTCCATAATAATAATAATAATAATAATAATACATTATAACAAATTATAATAATTTACTTATTTAAATTTACGATTATTCATATCTAAATTTAAATGTAGATTTTCTCATAGGTCGAAGTCCTCACGTGCCACGCCCATTTTCCCGTATGATTGACAGGAAAAGCGGAAACGCCCCTCCCCCGCTTTAACTTCAGATCGTGTTGTCAAATTTATCGCGATCGTATCCAAAATAAAAGTTTTTCTTTATATAATATATGTGTGTGTACTGTGTATATTTATTATGTATATATAAATACATACACATGCATGTACATATTTTAGAGAAAAATATGTTATGTTTATGCGTTAATTATATTTATATATAATATAAATTATATGAATATAAGTATATACATGTAAATATTTTCAAAATATTCAATGTAAGGATCATGTGACACTGAAGACTGAAAATACAGCTGCGCATCACAGAAATAAATGACAGTTTACCAGATATTCATATAGAAATCAGCTATTTTAAACAGTAAAAATATTTCACAGTATTACTGTTTTTGCTGTATTTTGTATCAAATAAATGCAGGCTTGGTGAGCGGAAGAGACTTCTTTAAAAAACATTAAAAATCTTACTGTTCAAAAACTTTTGAATGATAGTGTATGTAAAATAAAACAAAATTACAACTTTTAAAACAAGTGTGACAACTTGCCCCAACTTATAACTCTCTTGTCCTGAGGTCACAGTTTTTCCTGCTGGTTTAGGTGTATTATACAGATGATCTTTATGCATTTGCATTTTAGATCAGAATTCATAACCCTGCAAACTTGTTTTGAAGTGGAAGTTCGAAACAATATGGAGGAACTAGCTGTTATGTAAGTGAAGTTTTGACCTGTACTCGTGGATGAAGCAGTAATATGCAGCTGTGGTTGTGCTGTCAGGTGTTTTTGGCTGATTTCAGGTTTTGGTTTCACATGCTAGAACTGAACACAAAAGAGATCTACACCAGATCTGCAGCGACATGTGGGACTTATGAAGGTCACGACCTGATTCACCGTATATTAAACATGCAGTGCTGTGTGTATCATTTTGCAAATTTCAATCTTTTATTCAGCAAAAGTCAGAAATATAAATTTTGTAATGTAGCATTGCATCAGTGTCTCAGCAACGGATGCTCTGCAGTAAATGGGTGCCGTCAGAATGAGAGTCCAAACAGCTGATAAAAACATCACAATAAGCCACACCACTCCAGTCCATCAGTTAACATCTGGAGAAGACAGAAGCTGAAACACATCCAGCATTAAGACGTTTTTAACTTAAATACGAGTTTATAATCCATAATAACGCTTCCTTCCGTGAAAAAGTCCATCACATTAAAATCCAGCCACATATTAGTTTAGAGCTGTTTTGATCTGTGCAGATTTCTCTCCTGATTCACACCAGAACACTTTATCACTGGAGGAAGAGTTATTATGGATTATAAACTTGTATTTTAGTTAAAAACATCTTAGTGCTTGATTTGTTTCAGCTTTTGTCTTCTCCAGATGTTAACTGATGGACTGGAGTGGTGTGGATTATTGTGATGTTTTTATCAGACTCTCATTCTGACGGCACCCATTCACTGCAGAGCATCCATTGCTGAGACACTGATGCAGTGACACATTTCTCCAAATCTGATGAAGATTTGCGTCTAGCCCTACTCCCAATTTGGGACACACATTGGATCTGGTGTTGTCTTATGGCTTCCCAATAACAAATCTGAGAGTAATTGATGCTGCCTTTTCAGACCATTTGCCAATTGTGTTTGAATCTGTCTGTGTTTCCACCACCCCTACTTGCCCTCAGTCTGTAAGCTACTCTCGTTTTATTCATCCATTCACTGCCAGTTTATACTCACTGAGCAAACTTTGCAGATGCCGCCTTTTTCAACAGATTAAATACAGAAGAGATGTTGGAGGTTTTTACTAATTCCTGCTCCATTTCTGTTGACTCTGTTGCTCCCCTTAAGCCAAGGAAAGTGAAGAGAAACAACATTACTCAGCCTTGGTTAAACGCTAACACCCGTGCTCTCAGACAGGAGTGTCGTAAGGTAGAGCGAAAATGGAAAAGGGACAAACTCCAAGTCTCATATCAGTGTCTAAGAGCATGCTTACTGTAGCTAGTTACCAAAAATCAGTCAAAGAGGCTAAGTCTGAATTCCTTTCTAAACTTATTACTGAACATGTGAACTGGCCGAGGATGCTGTTTAAGACTTTTGATTTGGTACTAAATCCCGTACCTGCCCCGTCTCTTGATCCGTCTCGGGAGACCTGTGAGAACTTTTTTAAATTTCTTGACAATAAAGTACAGGATATCAGAGCTTCTATTAAGCCATCAATATTTGATCCTCCATTGAGCTGTTCACCTACAGAGTTATTAACCTGTGTTCACCCCATTTCCTCTGCACAGCTAACTGGTATTGTTTCTAAGGTTAAATTGTCCACCTGTGAGTCTGATGTCATTCCAGCTCGTCTGCTTAAGGAAGTGTTTGCAACCTTGAGTCCGGCTGTAACAGCTATCATTAATAACTCTTTGGAAAGTGGAGTCGCACCGGCTAGTTTTAAACATGCTATAGTTCATCCTCTGCTAAAGAAACCTCATCTTCTATTTTCAGTCATTTCAGGCCTATTTCCAAATGACCTTTTATCTCAAAACTGTTAGAGAGAGTTGTTTACAGTCAGTTGGATTCCTACATTAGTATGTCCAATGTTATAGACACTTTCCAGTCGGGTTTTAAATCACTACACAGCACTGAAACTGCATTGTTGATAGTCAGCAACGACCTTCTGCAAGTTCTTGACACTGGTTCTAATGCGGTACTTGTTTTGTTGGATCTTAGTGCGGCATTCGACACAATTGATCATAGTATTCTGTTACAGCGGCTGGAAAAGTTGGTGGGTATTCAGGGTGTTGCTCTGCAGTGGTTGGCCTCTTATCTTAAAGATAAAACCTTCTCAGTGAGTATTGGGAAGTTTTCTTCTTCATTGGCTCCTTTGTCATGTGGTGTACCCCAAGGTTCCATCTTAGGCCCTCTTCTTTTTTCTTCTTTGACGGTGGTGGCTCTTTGAATGTGCTGTACGATTGTGTTGAGGAGATAAAAGGTTGGATGGCTGAAAATGTTCTACAGTTAAACGAAAGCAAAAGTGAAATTTTCTAGAACTTCATCCGATTTTAATTTAGGGTCCCTTTCCGCTGTTCAGCCTTATGTAAGAAATCTTGGGGTTACATTTGATTCGTTTCTCAACACTGACAAATTAGTACAGTGGTAAAGGGCAGCTTTTTCCATCTGAGATCCATTGCTAAGTTGAAACAGTTGTTGCCTCATAAAGACTTGGAGACTATAATACATGCTTTCATACAGGGTTCCCACGGGTCTTTGAAATCCTTGAAAGTTTGTGAATCTGATTAAAAATTTTCAAGGCCCTGGAAAGTTTTGGAAAATAAACAAACATAGATACAGGTCCTTGAAAATTCCATATTATTCCCTCCGGTCCGCCAATGTGTTATTTCGCCAACACTTTGTGGCATATGCATAGCTTGCTTGATTTACGTTAGTTATGCACATTTATGCGTTACGTTAATTGTTTCCCACGTGAGGTACTTTGTGTTGTTTGTTGCCATGACGTTCACACGCACACGAAACTACTAAGATGGTACCTCAACGTTTCACAGACACACCGTGAAACATGGCAAAAATAGGCTGAAACATGATGCCTGGAAAATGCAAGTTTCAAGATATTTGGCTCAAATAAAATATCAGATTTCTGTCATATGGCCAAAAATAAATGAAAAAAAAAAATTAAAAATTGCATAGTTGTTTTACACATGAAAGCTGTAACAATTGTATCTTACAAGGTGATGTGATGTAACCTTTGCTCTCACTTGAACTGTGTCCCCACATTAAGTCCTTGAATTTGAGGGTATTGGACCTGGAAAGTCCTTGAAAGGTCCTTGAATTTGAAGTTAACCAAGGTGTGGGAACCCTGTTCATAACATCTCACCTGAATGACTGTAATTCCCTTTATTGTGGACTGATTGCTTACTCTCCTCAAAGAGCTCTTAGGTCCAGTAATCAGTTTCTCTTAAAGGGATAGTTCACCCAAAAATGAAAATTCTGTCATCATTTACTCACCCTCAAGTAGTTCCAAACCTGTATGAATTTCTTTGTTCTGCTGAACACAAAGGAAGATATTTTGAAGAAAGTTTGTAACCAGGCTGTTCTGGGGCACCATTGACTTCCATAGTAGGAAGAAAAAAAACTATGGGAGTCAATGGTGCCCCAGAACTGCTCCGTTTCCCACATTCTTCAGAATATCTTCCTTTGTGTTCAGCAGAACAAAGGCATCCATACAGGTTTAGAACTACTTGAGGGTGAGTAAATGATGACAGAATTTTCATTTTTGGGTGAACTATCCCTTTAACGGTCCCTCGTTGTCGCTGTAAAACCAAGGGTGGCCGGGCTTTTTCAGCTACTGCCCCGAAACTTTGGAATAGTCTGCCTGTAAATGTGAGCAGATTTAAGTCTGCTCTCAAATCTTATTTGTTCTCCCTGGCTTTTGAATAATGCCTACTTAAGGCTCTGTTGCCAATTTGGCTTAGATTTTGTTTTATGTTTTTAATTTTCATATGATGTTTTTTTTTTTTTTTTTTTAATATATATACTGTATTTGCTGTATTGTATTTGTATCTGTTTTATAGCACTTTGGCGCAACTCTGTTGCTTTTAAACGTGCTATAGAAATAAACTTTGACTTGACTTGAAGAAACAAACTCATCCTAATCTTGGATGCCCTGAGTGCGAGTCATATTCAGCTAACTTTAATGAATACTATTATAAATGAAAAGCTGTACAATAAAAAAAAATAGCATGATATAAAATGTAAATGACATATCTTTATTTTTCACATTGCCACAATGACAGTTTTGCTTTTAATAATAATTGTCATATATGATTTTAGAGTTTTAGTATTAACCACAGCAGTGAGACACACATCCAGTGTTATTTCTGTTGATGGCGTGCAGTGAGATGATCATGCAGTCAGTCAGTCGTGTGAATCCAGATGTTGAGCTCGTTTAATGATGAGCTGAGATCAGAGCTGAGGAACACCAGCCACCATCTCACTCTCAATCCCACATTCATCCCGGCCTCTCAGGATCTTAAAATAACCTGCAAAACACACAGATTTACACTGCTGCAATCCCAGACTGAAGATCTGTGCTACATGGGAAAACAAACATACTTTCAACAATATTTATAACAATAATCATTTAAATAATATATTACGATTTTTAAAAATTAATTAACAGAGTATTCGTTAAATAAAATAGTCCTTTATTATCAAATAATTAATTAATTAATTAATTAATTAATAATTAATTAAGATCTGTATTGTATGGAAAAACAACATATTTTTCAAAATATTAATAATAATTAATACATAATTATTAAAATATTGTTAATTATAATAATGCATTATAAAATAAATGATTAATCTAGTATTTAATAATGAATTATTATAAGTAATAATGTATTTTTTAATAATAAATTATTATAGGTTATGATTATTCTAAATTATTTCATAATAAATTACTATAATAATTTCCCACAAAATCTATTATATGGAACAACAAACATATTTTCCACATATATTATATATATATATATATATATATTATTAATTTGATATAATAATTTATTATCAAATAACACACTATTAACATATGTACTGTGTGGAAAACAAACAAATTATTAATGCACTATTTAATAAAGTAATAATGTATTTATTTAATAATACATTAATAGATTGTAATTATTATTAGTTATTTAATTATATATTTTTTATAATAATTTAACAAAATCTGCATTATGTGGAAAAACAAACATTTTCTAGAATATTAATAATAATAACATTGTAATTATGAAATAACTTATAATAACTAATGATACACTATTATATTTTAATTAACTGATACTATAATAATTAATTCGAATAATTTATTACTTAATAATGAATTATTAATATCAGTATTGTATGGGAAAACAAGCATATTTTCCATAATAATAATAAAAATAAAAATAATACATTATTATTCCTTATTAATTAATGCATGATTTACTAATTGTAATAATTCACTATCCAAAATTAATTATTAAATAATTTTATAATAAATTCTGATACATTCTATAAAATAATTATATTTTATTTATTTTATAATAAATTATTATAAATTATTTATTAAATAATAATAATAATACATTATTATTCTTTATTAATTAACGCATGATTAACTAATTATAATAATTTACTATCCAAAGTTAATTATTAAATACTTTTTTATAATAAATTCTGATACATTCTATAAAATAATTATATTGTATTAATTTTATAATAAATTATTTAATAAATAATAAGAACAATAATAATAATGTTCCCCGTGATGATGTTCCCCCGGTGCCTCCGTCTCACCGTTGTCGCCCCAGTCGGAGTTCCAGGAGTTGGCCACGAGCCAGTAGGGCGTCCCGTTCTCCTCTCCCCATCCCAGCACCTTCACGGCGTGTCCGCCGAGCTCAGAGCCGCTCACGTGCTGGTAAACACCTGACAGACCAAACACAATCACACATGCTGTGTAGCCCCGTGCAGATGATTGTTAGACACACACGGATGAGGTGATGGTTTCTGACCGCTCTTGTAGAGCAGGAAGTCCTCATAGACGGTGAAGGCGGCCTCCACCGGCCCGCTGCTGTACAGCTCAGTCATGATCTGCTGCTGGTCCGAGGGAAGGTTATACGCTTTATATCCTGCAGGAGGCCACAGAGAGGAGTTAATGCACTGGAGACGAGATCCACGAGAGCAGAAGAGCAGACTCACCGAAGTGTTTGTCCTGTTTGTACGGGATGCTGTACTGAGGAATACAGGCGGCGTTACACTCGGGTGTGTCCTGCTCTCCGGAGCACGGCGGCCGCGTCCCGTTCACATGATGCTCGCAGGGCTGGATGCTGTACGGTCTGCAACCTAGACACGGCCACAGACATTATTACACTACTTCATTTTCAGAAATTACACAAACTATTTTATTTTATTGTTTTTTATATTTTATTTTATTTTTTATTTTTTATTTTATTTTACATGATTTTATTTTATTCTAGGTCTGCCACCTAGAAATGATCAAAAAGACCTCAGAACTCATCAATTTTACAATTATTTTATTTAAATTTATTACAGAACTCAGAAATTATTCAACCATTTCATTTATTCAACTATTTCAATTATTCAACTACTACATAAACTATTTTATTTTATTTAATACAATTATTTAATTAAATTTTGCAATTATTTTATTTAAATTGAATGTGTTTTATTTTATTTTAATTTATTACAGAACTCAGAAAGTATTTAACCATTTAATTTTCAGAAATTACATGAACACTTTTTTATATATTTTATTTTAATTTAATTTATTTTTAATTAATGTATTTTTTATTTTTATTTCATATTATATATTATTTTATTCTATGTCTGCAACCTAGAAATGTTCAAAAACCTCATAAATTCTACAACTATTATTTTATTTGATTTGATTTTATGCAACCTAGAAACTTTTAAAAAGATCCAATAACTCAGAAGTTCGCAAACTACTTGATTTCCTTTATTTTTATTTTATTTTTATTGTTATTTATTTTATTTAATGTTTATTTATTTTATATTATATTATATTAGTATTTTTATGCTATATAATAAATTTTTTGTCTAGGTCTAAAACCAAGAAACATTTTTAAAAAATCTCAGAACGTAGAAATTTTAGAACTATTTTATAATTTTTTATTTATTTATTTATTTTTTAAAATATTATTATTATTTTATTCTAGGTCTCAACATAGAAATATTTTTTTAAAAATATCTTAGAAAATCTACAACTATTTTATTTTGTTTGATTTGATTTGATTTAATGTCTAAAAACATTCAAGAATACCTCCATAATCTACAACTTTTATTTTATTTATTTTTGCCGGCAATCTAGAAACAGTCAAAAGATCTCAGAATTTAGAAATACAATTTTATTCATTTTTTTTTTAATTATAATTTTTAATATTGTTTTTTTTTTTTATTACTTAATTGTTTACATTTATTAAATGGTTCACACATGCTATTTCACAGCATTTTTTTTTTTTTTGGAACTCAAAGGGAGATATTTAGCATAATGTTCACGCCTCCGTGCTGTCAGTGTCCATAGTATGTTGCTGCACGTTTGAGAAATGAAGCTTTTTTAAACCACTACGCTTAAACTCAGTTCAGCAGAATGAACGTCTCAGATGATCTGTTATTGTATTTGATGAGCTGATGAGCATTTATTCTTGTTGAAAGGCTGAAAAGATCCAGATGAGATCGACACGCAGTTTTCTAGAGGGACATTGCTGTTCTGATCCAGACTCACCCACGTTAGAGCCATAAAGTCCTCCAGTCACCAGACCGGATTTAGTCCAGTAATCCCACGCCTCTGACGGAAAACCTCCAGAACACCTGCCTCGGGAAAAACAAACCATAAGAGTCATTTCACAGCGTTTCATGAGAATTAATACAGATTTTACTGCTCAGATGTTGCTCTTTCGTGGCTCAGGAGACATGATGTTTGTCTCAGATGTGTCTACTAAAATGCCTAAAAACAGAAATACTCAAAAAGATCACAGAACTCATTCTACAATAATTATTTTATTTTATTTTTAATTTAATTTATTATAGACGTATTGTTGCTCTCAGGTGTTTCTACTAAAATGCCAAAAAAAAGAAATATTCACAGAACCCAGTCTACAATTATTAATTTAATTTAATTTAATTTAATTTAATTTAATTTAATTTAATTTAATTTAATTTAATTTAATTTAATTTAATTTAATTTAATTTAATTTAATTTTTGAAATTTTAATATATTAATATATAATATATAAAAATTTCCAAAAAGATCAAGGAAATCAGAAATACTACAAGTATTTTATTTTTAAAAATGTTATTTTATTTTAGTATTTTTTTTATATACTATTATAGATTATGTTAATATTTTGAATTAGGTTTTATTTGTATATTTTCTGTTGTCACTTTAGTTAAAGTTTAAATAAATTCTTGTGTTTTGTAATTTTATATTATATTTTTATTATTCTATTTTTATTATTTCTTAGTTTGGCTTATTTTAGTAGGCTATATCAAGTCATACTACATGAAAATAAGTTTAAGATTTTTAAATATTTTATTTCTTTTAACATTTCTTTTATTTCAAATAACCTAAATGTGTTTTGGTTGTAGTTAACTGTAATAATGTTTGGAGCATCTCGGCTGATCTGAGCGGACGCACCCGAAGCCGCACTGTTGGCAGCAGGACAGCAGGTCTTCGGCTGAGATCTCCACAGACACGTTCCCTTTGCTGTGGATGCAGATGCGATCGGAGATGGCCTCGACCGCGCCGAACGCCTGCGGGACACAAACACACGCTCACACACACTCACACACACTCACACACACACGTTCTGACTGCACGAGTGTCTTCATGAGTGTTTTTACCCAGCAGGAGCCGCAGGAGCCCTGATCCCGGATCTGACTGAGGGTCTTACAGAAGGGCCACTCCGTCCGCGCGTCGAAACTGACCGGGAGCTTCATGTTAGTGCCATGTTTCATCCTACAGATGGAGAAAACACACCGCTTATTACATTTTAATTTATAATCTTAAATTTAATAATACTAACTATTAAAAAAAAACATTCTATATGTTTTCTATATGTTCGTCAATGCAATAAATTACTCATCATGCATTATTCTGTTGCACAACATGCAATGAGATACAGATACAGTTTTATTTCTGTTTATGGTTTCCAATGAAATGACTGTGCATTATATAATCAATCCTATAAAATCCAAGCATTTCTGCAATAAAAACCAATACACATTGGGAAGATGCTTTCAACTGAAGCATTTTTATCTGAAGCATTCATCAGATTCCCTGAGACTTGATTGAACTATACGAACATCAATCAAAGAATCTGTATGCACATTAATTGCATTTACATTACATTTGCATTTAGTCATTTATCAGATGCTTTTATCCAAAGCGACTTACAAACGAGGACAATAGAAGCAATCAAAACCAACAAAAGAGCAATGATATACAAGTGCTATAACAAGTCTCAGTTAGCTTCACGTAGTACATGTAGCCAGGTTTTTTGTTTGTTTGTTAATTATATAATAGATAAAAAGAAAACAGATGGGAAAAGAATACAAAAAGCTTGTGTTAGAGGTCTTTTTTTACATAAATGGAAAACTCGTCTTGTTTATAACCAGTTTAGACAAAGATCTGCTGAAACCTCAGATATCGTATGATAATATGATGTGATTATGGTCACTCACGTGTCAGGCAGCCGCGGGCCCTTCAGCATCGTCCCGCAGAGAGACTTCAGATGTTCGTACTTCACTTTCTGGAAGTTCACACCCGCCTGTGAAGAAACCAGAGAGAGAGGAATAAGAAAGAGGAAGAGAGAGCGATGAGCAGGTGCATCAGTATATCGCCTCCAAACAGCACAGTAAACACAGTAAACCTCTCACCGTCCACGTGGTCTTGGCCGTGTTGATGAAGTCGATCATTTCATCATGAGAGTGTGTGGAGAGCTGCGGGCGGCCGCAGGTGACAGACAGCAGAGACCACAGCAAACAGAGACGCCACATCCTGAGAGCCGACGAAACCAGAGCTATTAGAATTACAGGCTCAGATTCACAGCTGAACGTTAAGAGTTAACATGCATGTGCATAAAAAAGATCAATTAAGACAAGAAAATGAACAAATCAAATAATGAAAAAATAAGACTGTTAATTAGATACAATCTAAATAAAATAAAAATATCTAAAAAAAACATTTTGAATTTTGCTAATTAAAACTTTATTGAAATTATATTAAATTTTATTGAAACATTTGCTTAAGCATGTTTGTAATATTCATGTGAATAAAAAAGAAACAATAAAAATAAGATAAAAATTATTAATCAAAAATATACATATTTAAATTTAATCAAATCTAAATTTAAAATAAAATACACTGAAAATAATTTTGATTTTTTTTAATTAAAATTTTGATTATATTTGATTAACCGTGCTTGTAATATTCACGTTAATAAAAAAAAAAGACAAATTAGGACTTAAAAAAAAAAGACTATTAATTAAATAATTAAAATGTAAAAATATTAAAACTAACAATTTAAAACTAACAAATATCCAACCTATATAAAATCTAAATGAAAAGTAAAATATTTACAAAATATTTATTTTTTAACACGTGTTACAATGTCATTGAAACGTTTGATTAAGCATGTTTGTAATATTCATTGATGTAAAAAAGACAAAGTCTAATAAAAATTAAGACTATTAATAATTAAAATATAAAATATATTTTAATTAGTTAAATTCTAAATAAAAAATAAACATTTTTATTCAAACCTATTACAATGTCATTGAAATATTTTATTAACTGTTTGTAACATTCATTGGTATTAAAAAAGACAAATAAAGACAAATGAAATTCGATACTAAATAATTCAATATATTAAACTATATTATTAAACATCTGATTAACCATGTTTCTAAGTCTAAGTCTTTGCTACACTTGCAACTGTTAATGTCAAGGTAAAAACATTGCCTGCCACATTATTTTAAATCATTCATTTTAAACACTGATATCAAATACATTTACATTGTAAAAGCAGACTTTACCTGAGCATCAGATTCTGTTCCTCTGTCTTTGAAACTGAAGAGTCACAAAGTGACAAAATATGAAATTTGCACCGCTAAAAACCCTTGTGCAGTAAAACATCATGTGGCAGACTGTCAGGTGGCTTTTACAGCGTCACAGGACGAGCAAAGGTCTGATACGCAGAAAGTGTTGATGTCTGCAGGTATGAACATGTGATTCAGAGCTGTGTTTACTTTCATCACAACAACAACAGCCAAAAATCTCACCTTTATACAAAACACACCACCTTCATGCTGCTGGAGTGCTCTGGGTGGTTGCCAGGGTGTTGCTACGTGGTTGCTATGGTGTTAACAGTTGCTAGAGCGTTGCTAGGATGTTTTTGAGTGTTGTTACAGTGTTCCAGGTAATTGCAAGATTGATGCTAAGGTAATCTGGGTGGTTGCCAAGGTGTTGCTATGGTGTTATAGTCGCTAGAGCATTGCTAGGATGTTGTTGAGTGTTTTTACAGTGTTCCAGGTAATTGCTAGAGTGTTGCTAAGGTAATATGGGTGGTTGCTATGGTGTTAGCGTTTCTAGAGCGTTGCTAGGATGTTGCTGAGTATCGTTACAGTGTTCCAGGTTATTTCTAGAGTGTTGCTAAGGTAATCTGGGTGGTTGCCAGGGTATTGCTAAGTGGTTGCTATGGCGCTATAGTTGCTAGAGCATTGCTAGGATGTTGTTACAGTGTTCCAGGTATTTGCTAGAGTATTGCTAAGGTAATCTGGGTGGTTTCCATGGTGTTGCTAAGGTGTTATAGTTGCTAGGATGTTGCTGAGTGTTGTTACAGTGTTCCAGGTAATTGCTAGAGTGTTGCTAAGGTAATCTGGGTGGTTGTCAGGGTGTTGCTAAGTGGTTGCTATGGTGCTATAGTTGCTAGAGTATTGCTAGGATGTTGTTACAGTGTTCCAGGTAATTGCTAGAGTATTGCTAAGGTAATCTGGGTGGTTTCCATGGTGTTGCTAAGGTGTTATAGTTGCTAGGGCGTTGCTAGGATGTTGCTGAGTGTTGTTACAGTGTTCCAGGTAATTGCTAGAGTGTTGCTAAGGTAATCTGGGTGGTTGCTATGGTGCTATAGTATTGCTAGGATGTTGTTACAGTGTTCCAGGTAATTTCTAGAGTATTGCTAAGGTAATCTGGGTGGTTTCCATGGTGTTGCTAAGGTGTTATAGTTGCTAGGGCGTTGCTAGGATGTTGCTGAGTGTTGTTACAGTGTTCCAGGTAATTGCTAGAGTGTTGCTAAGGTAATCTGGGGAGGTTTCCATGGTGTTGCTAAGTGGTTGCTATGGTGTTATAGTCACTAGAGCATTGCTAGGATGTTGTTGAGTGTTGTTACAGTGTTCCAGGTAATTGCAAGATTGATGCTAAGGTAATCTGGGTGGTTGCTATGGTGTTATCGTTGCTAGGATGTTCTTGAGAGTTGTTACAGTGTTCCAGGTGGTTGCCAGGGTGTTGCTAAGTTCCTAAATGCTAAAATACACATCAACATTCAATGAATCAAATGACATTTACTTTTAATATCTTTATTATCCCTAAATGTATTTACATTTCAAACTCCCACATTACATAGCAATGCTAATTAAACCAATCTTTGATATGTACAAAGTTCTCGCTAGCTTTTCCACATAAAAGCTGAATATTAAGGGCACTTTACAGTCGTCTGCTGTAGTTATTGTGGATATTTGGTTCTTTACTCCGCAGTGACTAAATATTCAAACTGACCCAATGAAAATGGACCAATTCATGTGCAAAACCAGACTGGAATCCAGTGTTTCACAATGTTGAGATGAGACCGGACAGACGATAAACTCCTTTGATGTTTGCACACTTCTGTTCTGAAACCACACGAGTGAATCTGATGAACGCGGTCAAGAACACGTCTGCTCATTTTACACCCCATAATCAAAAACAGACAAACAAACAAACACAAATCTAGTTTTTGGACGATTCAAAGTTTGTGCAAAAGTGACATTATTTTCATAATTATTATATTTTACTATACATTTTATATATAATTTTTTTTGAATTATTTTATTTTATTCACAAAAATCTAGTAACAGCGCTAAGAAATTGTGTAATGTAAATAATGCAAAGAATTATTATGCATTATTCAATTGCACTTAGTGCTGATATTATATATATATATATATATATATATATATATATATATATATATATATATAAAATAATTCCATGATTGTTTTTTACATTGTGAAGTATTATAATATAATAAATTCCAATGCAAAAAATGGTAATGGTCTAAAAATTTGGCTTTTCTTTGGGATAAATATGATCTAGACATGTTCTTGACAAATTTTGTACATTTCACCCAACAAAACTAACGTGACGAATGGTTTAAAATCTGCAGACTGCAGCTGCTTGAGTCCAACAAATCTCTGTCCAAATGACAGGCTGTGATTACTTTATACTGGAATGAACCCTTTTTCTGCACGTGTGCTTGACGTTTAGGATGATTTGATGGAACAGAACAGAAAATCCATAAAAATAACTTTAGAATAATTAACATTTGGGCGTCTCAAATACAGCTACATACACATCCATCAAAGACGCACAACTGAACACAGAACAACTGAGTGAAACTCACAAAACCAGTCATCAGACCATACATCACCACAAAAACAAAATAAAAAAACTAGATTTTTAATAAGTATTTCATGTATAAAAACTAATTAAATAGATAAAACTATATATGTAGTTTTACATATGTACTTATATATATATACATTTTTATATATTTAATTAGTTTTTATACATGAAATATATAGAAAAGCATGTGTATGCGTATGTATATATATATATATATATATATATTAGTTTACATATTTACTTTCCTATATGTAAAACACATACACATATATATATATATAAACTAAATCAATATAAAAATTAAAGGGATGTCATTTGTTTTATATTTTAATAAAAATACATGAAATATATAAAAACTACATGTATAATTTTATATGTTTTTTATATTTGTAATACACAAAGCTATATATATATATATATATATATATATATATATATATTATATTGGTAACACTTTACAATAAGGTGTCATTTGTTAACATTAGTTAATGTATTAACTAACATGAACAAACGATGAACAATGCATTTATTACTCTATTTATTAATCTTTGTTAATGTTAGTTAATGAAAATACAGTTGTTCATTGTTTATTCATGTTAGTTCACAGTGCATTAACTAATATTAACGAACACAACTCGTGATTTTAATAATGCATTGGTAAATGCTGAAATTAACATTAACTAAGATTAATAAATGCTGTGGAAGTTTTGTTTTGTTCATTCTTAGTGCATGTTTACTAATTTTGTTAACTAATGAACCTTATTGTAAAGTGCTACCATTAGATTTTGGGGTGAAAATTACCTGAACAACTTTAAGTGAAATAAAAAAAAACCCTATTCATTGCCATTAAAGTGAAATTACTGAACCTAAAATTAGGAGCCTCATTTAAGAAGAACATTTCAGAGAACGAGTGAGTGAGAAAAAAAATATTTTCTAAATATTAAATGTATAAAAACTAATATATATACACACACATTTTTTTTTTTCTCATTTGATTTTGGGGTGAAAATGACCTGAACAACTTTCAGTAAAACAGACAGAAAGCTAAGACTCCCAGACTGGCGGCTGTGTGCGGCGCAGTGGTTTGGCAGAGAGAGTTTGGCTGGGGTCTCAGTGCCCCTGCATGTCGGCGCCCCCCGGTGGCTGGCCGGCCGTGGCGTTTAGGTACTGCCAGCTGAGCGCCGCTAGCAGCATGGCGGCCGAGACGTAGACGGGAGAGATGTGGTGCGCTCGGGACGAGAGCGCGGCTGGAGACAGGCTCTTCTCATGGATGAGGCTCAGGATGCGCAGCGTCTTCTCTCGGGACGGGTCCGTGGCGGACACTTTCTGCAGGATCTGTGAGGAGAGGAGAGGAGGGATCAGCGGCGCTAGCGACTGCGCTACGGAGGACAGCGAAGCGTGTTTTAGGACGCACCTCCTGACTGTACTGCGCGATGATGCTCTGGACGGCGCCCATGTTTGTGGCCTGCATCATGAGCGTCACCGCCTGACCCTTCCGGATCTTCACCACACCCTGAAACACCTGAGGATTGTTGTAGCACGCCGACAGAGTCGCTATCGCCATCACCTGACCGGAGGAGGAACAACACAATCACAGTCAGCGACACAAGAGCTTTCCATCTCAGTGCGTTTTCTCATTAGTTATTTTGGTTTAAATGTGTATATTTTATTTTTATCATTCCAGTTTTAGTAAAGTTCAAATTAAACTAAACTAAAAAAAAAAAAAAAAAAAAAAAAAAAAAAAAAAAAAAAAAAAATCGCATTTGTAGGTTTAAACGTAAGTTTTTATTCCTTTTTTTAAAAATACATTTTCCATTTTCATTTGAATTTTAATAATTCTGTTGTGTGTTTTACCCATTTTTATGAATCTTTGTTTCTAATATCTTTTTAGTTTGCATTAAATTTTTGTCTCAGTTTTAGTTTTTAGTAATTTTAGCACTTGCACAAAACAAAAATGAGAAATTCAGCCTGAAACAAAATGTGTAAGTTTTTAATATTCTATATTTAATTCATTTTTATTTATTATATTTTCCATTTTCATTTGAATAATTCTGTTGTCCGTTTTAGCCATTTTTATTAATTGTTGTTTTTTAATATCTTTTTAGTTTTTATAAAATTTTTAGTAATTTTAGCACTTACACAAAACAAAAATGTCAAATTCTCCCTTCATAACTCAGTTAAAGTTTTTAATATTCTATATTTAATTAATTTTTATATTTTACATTTTCATTTTACGTTCAAGTCATAGAAATTGTGTTTTAGTCATTTTTATTAGTTTTTGCGTTGATTCATTTTATTTAGTATTTGTTCATTTTTATTTCAGTTTTAGTAATTTTATCACTTCAACTTAAACTTAAAAAAACATTAAAAAATTCTGCCTTCATAAGTGAAATAAAATAAGCCTTATTTTTCCTATTATATTTTGAATGACTTTTTATTGGTATATTTTCTGTTTTAATTTTAATTTTAAAGTTTTATTAATTTTGTCGTTTTAGGCATTGCTAGTTTTTTAAATATCTATCTAGTTTTTAGAAATTTTTATTTGTTTTAGTCATTTCAGTACTAAGGAAAATTAGAAATTTTGAAACTGAAATTTTATTTCTGTTTAACATTTTAATTTGAACTCATGTAAATCTTTTGGGTAATTTTAATATTAGTTAAAGACTGCGTCTATGCATGTTTGCATAGAAAAGCAATAGAAAAGCTGTACAATGGAGCGTTTTTATAACCATGCATTCATCTGTGTGCAATTTCTATATTATTTATATTTACTTCTATAATCTGCACCCTTATAGCATT
>CM071957.1:32680000-32707500 GCA_036784905.1 Acrossocheilus fasciatus
ATAAGGGTCAATTTAAAAATAAATAAATAAATAAGCTTTCCATTGATGTATGTTTTGTTAGGATCGGACAATATTTGGCTGAGATACAACTATTTGAAAATCTGGAATCTTGAGTGTGCAAAAAATCTAAATATTGAGAAAATCACCTATAAAGTTGTCCAAATGAAATTTTTTAGCAATGCATATTACTAATCAAAAATCACATTTGAGCTTCTAGTAGATTATCCAGATGTACGCTTGACACGTGTTGCTGTTATTCTTCAGTATCTGCTACAACTTATGCAAGTTAAAAAAATAGTCTACATTTAAAAAAATTAAATTAAAACGTAGATTTTTAATGAAATTCATACATGGAATGTTCTTATATTTATCTTTTTCAAGCATTTAATTCAGTCATGTGTGTCCAAACCTTTGACTAGTGCAAAGGCATATATTAAAATGAGTACGCACATACTGGATCGTCGAATTGTAAAAATACTCTGTAAAAAGTTAAGTTAACTTAACTTAAAAAATTTGAGGAAACCTGTTGCCTTAAAATTTTTAAGAAAAAGAGCAAGCAACAGCACGCACATCTATCTCAAATGGGTGCTCGACTAAAAAACAAGTAGAAGCATATTGAAAATGCAAAGTCGGCAACACCGAAGCTCCAAAAGTATCAAAGAAAACGTTACACTCTATGCAAATTTTTTATAAATAAATTTTTCTTTGATACTTTCGGAGCTTCGCTGTTGCCGACTTTGCATTTTCAATATGCTTAACATTTTTAAGTAAATGATAATAAAAAAAATAATTGTCAAATTCACTTAACTTTAAAAAAAAAAAAAAAAAAATTATATGCTTAATAATTTTAAGGCAACGGGTTTCCGCAATTTTTTTAAGTTAAGTCAACTTATCACTTTTTACAGTGTAGGCAAATGTCTTATAGGCCATTACTAATAAAAAGATTAACCAAGCAACCCAAACGACGCTTAAAACTTCTTGACGCAATACAGTTTTAAAATAACTATAATGTAGATTTAAAAGCATATATGTGTCATTAAGTATTACAGTTTACACTAACAGTTATAAAACAACACACGAAAACAAAAGTATAAAGACACACAGCGACATCTAGTGGTACAGAGAACATCTATCTATCTATCTATCTATCTATCTATCTATCTATCTATCTATCTATCTATCTATCTATCTATCTATCTATCTATCTATCGGTGTGGATGTGGATTAGCTGTCAAACATGCGCAGAGCATCATCACCCATGTCTGACCCTCCAGTCGTCAAAGCTCATTATATAAGACGAATCCTCGGGTCTCCTGTCTGTTAAAGGTAGCCTTCCCCTCCAAACCAGGATTAAATCAAATCCATTCGATGCTGACAGCGTTTATGCACTGCTTGCTGGAAAAGCATAAATAATGTGACATCTTTAGAACTGCAGCTGATGCATTTTATTTGATCTCTGCTTAATCTTCTTAAAATACGTGTTTTTAGTGATCATTAACAAAATCTGACATGCATAATGACAGATAAATGCAAAACATGTATTGTGAACAGGGAATGAATGTTAGGGATGAACGCTCAAAATGCATTTACTTACATAATCCAATTTAGGCATAACAGAACGACAGCCTCCTATTTTGTATTTAAAGAGGTTGATTATTTCTTCCGGGTGTCCTAGAGACTTGAGGATGTCCATTTTCGCCTGTGTGTTTATGAGGACGCTTTTCTTAACAGGTGAGCTGAAATTCACGCGCTGCTATTTCATTCAAACTCTACAGAGATCCAAGACAGCATCAATGCTAACCTGAGAGGCGACAATCCCTCACTCACACGATCGACTGACTCCTCTGATTGGCTGAGGCGTCATGGGCCTAGAGCGCATCGACCAATGAGAAGCGAGAGCGACTGGTGTGATGGCCCGCCCAGTAGCCAGTAGGATGGACGCAGAGCTCATGCGAGGCGCTGATTGGTCAGGCTGGTGATGACTTTGAGGGGTATTGCGAACACCGGGAGGGTGTAAATACAAAGAAAACCAATCACTTCAGCTACGCATTAGAGTTGAAGCATTAAAATAATTAACTGTATTACTTATAAGACACTGTAATTTAACATTATTTTGTGCATAATGTGTATGCACATGTGTGACCCTGGAGCACAAAAGCAGTCATAAGCAGCACAGGTATATTTGTAGCAATAGCCAACGATACATTATATGGGTCAAAATTATCCATTTTTCTTTTATGCCAAAAATCATTAGGATATTAAGTAAAGATCATATGCCGTGAAGATATTTAGTACATTTCCTACCGCAAATGTATCAAAAGTTAATTTTTGATTAGTGATATGCATTGCTAAGAACTTCATTTGGACAACTTTAAAGGTGATTTTCTCAATATTTTGATTTTTTTGCACCCTCAGATTACAGATTTTCAAATAGTTGTATCTCAGCTAAGTATTGTCCCATCCTAACAAACCATACATCAATGGAAAGCTTATTTATTCAGCTATTTTTTTTTTTTAAAAAATGGACCCTTATGACCGATTTTTTGGGTCCAGAGTCAAAAACGAGTTTTAATTGATTTTTATTTTATTTTACAATATCATCAATGGAAAGCTTATTTATTTCAGATGATGTATAAATCTCAGTTAAAAAAAAAAAGATCCTTATGACTGGTTTTGTGGTCCAGGGTCACATATTGCTTAGGAATTGCATGTGTTCTTATTACATTTCAATAGCCTACAATAAAAATTATAATGGGATTCAAGAACACATTGTAAGCCTTAGAGCACTTTACATGTGCTCTAACAGATATATTTCTGAAAACGCTTTTCTCCTATATTTATTAAGGCCCGTTCACACACCAGTAACTATAACGATTATCGTTCACGATAATTATAACGATATAATCATACTAAATTTAAAAGAATAGTACACTACAGCTATAACAATAACAACATAGAGGAACGATATCGTTGGAATCACTTTCATAACGATTTTCCCCCCAAATGATTAATGATAAAGTATTGGCAGCCAATCAGCATCCATCTTGAAAGCGTTCCAATATTTAAAGCGGCAGAGGACAAAACTGCAGGGCACGTTTAAAATAAGGCAGCGGCTATTTGCAAAAAGGTCTAAATAGCATATTTTCTTAGCCATAGATAGGCTACTATTTACACTAAGTGCGAATAGCGATGGATTCTATTTACACTATGTTAAAATAGCAAGATTTTCTGCTATTTATACTACTTATTGCAAATAGTGGCAATTATCTGCACCTCAGTATTGTACATCATAAAACAGTACGCAATAATAACGTATTGAGTGTAAATTATAGTTTTAATTCAAATTATTAAATGGATGCCACCTTATTGGGACAAAAAATCCCTCTCTACACCGACCCTAACCCTATACCCGATACTTTTATTTTGAACTTTTTGTTTATTTCCTTCATTTTTATTGAAAAGGCCTTTCCGATGCGATATGAGATTTGAAAAGGGAGAAAAAAAGTTCTGCAAAAGACGGACTCGAACTCGGGTCGATCGCATCAAAAAGCACGTGCCTTTCCATCTACGCCACTGAAGCAGATATTAATTAAGCACCTTTTAATGAGTCTTTTTCGTAATACCCCTCAACGTCATCACCAGCCTGACCAATCACACGTTGGTGGGCGGAGTTAGTGTAAATAGACACTCCATTAAAGGCAACAGAACGTCATTGTTCGCTAACAGTTATCGTTATAGTTATTGCTCCTAGTGTGAACGGGCCTTTAGTCTTTGACAAATAAAAATTATTAGGGCAGTTGTTTTTAATTGTTAAATTGTTATTTGAGTTTATTACTAATCAGATTTACTGAGCATTTAAAGACATGGAAAACCTTGTTCTCTGTGAAAGAATAAAGTTGAATCTGAAATTACAAACAGTTTAATCTAATTTTTACATAGATGTTGTGTGTCACAACAACAGTTAAACATGGAGTGAGTTGTTCAGCATACATACAGTTATATACATTTAATATTATAGAATGCTGCTACAAGAAAAGAATTACATGTGGACTTTCTATTTTCTTTACAGACTAATGAGAAACGTTAACAATGTTTAATCTATAATGAGAGATCAGGTGCACAAATTCAGATCGACTTTACAAGCAGTTTGTCAGATGGCAAACTGTAACCCTGTTTTCTATATAGAAATAAATATTAGAATGTATTTAAAAATTAGATCAATTTAAAGGAGCTCAGCTGCAGTAAAGGGGATTTTCTTAGATTTGAAAAGGAAGTAAAAATTTGTGGTGAGGGTTATTTTTTTAAAAGGTTCAAGGAAGTGGCTTTCTAGACAGGAAGTGGGTGAACTAATGCTGGTGGGTCTGGCTGCTAACACAAAGATTTCAGGTCGACTCAACAGTCTGGACAATAGATGCCATCAAACATAAAAACCTAAATTGCAACAAATCTGAATTTTCTTTGCAAACAAAGGACAGGTCAAATGTGAGCAGGAATAAGTTCTTATCTGCTCGTAGACATGATTAATAATGTTCATCATCACAATAAAAAAGAAAATAAATGTTTCCCTGCAGATGTAGTGTGAAGGAAAAAAGAGAATTATCCATTAAAATACAGCAGGAGTGCTATGGGCTTCATTTAAATATGGGTTCTGAAGAGAGAAAAATGTTGCAACAAACCACAACAGTTACTACATTCTCTTGAGAAAAGTGTTGTGTTTGTGCCAAACTTGCCACTATGCCTCTTTTTTTTTTTTTTTTGAAAGCAATAGTTCACCCAAAAATGAAACCGTGTTGTTAATGTCCTCACCCTCAGGTCATCCAAGATTAGGATGAGTTTGGACCAGGTGTGGATTATTGTGATGTTTTTATCAGACTCTCATTCTGACGGCACCCATTCACTGCAGAGCATCCATTGCTGAGACACTGATGCAGAGACACATTTCTACAAACCTGATGAAGAAACAAACTCATCCTAATCTCGAATGGAGCAAATTTTCATTTTTGGTTGAACTATTGCTCTAACACATTTATTTACAGCAACTGAATGCCACTCAAATGTTTTAAAATGAATGAAACCAATGTCTTAAAGCACATGCTACGAGTCCATCAAGCCGAACATTCAGGTTATTTAATGTTCTCGTGAACTTCTGGGACTGAAGGGTCTGTGGTTCCTGTGATTCGCAGCACGTTTATAATCAGGTCCAGGGTTTTCTACTGATCTGCTGATGTGAATCCAGCACAGGTCTCACTGTACATACAGTATCTTTCCATGATTGTCTACATATCACAGATATTTCTGCATCTTCATTTCATCATTGAAGCTCGCTGGCTCTGGCACCTTCTGCTCGGAGCTCTGCAGGAGTGACGCGCTCACCGGAGGATCTATACAGCGTTTCTTATGCCAGAATCAGGCTGTTCCACACTTCGCTTTTGGAGCTGGACGATCCACTTGGAGAAAGTTTGAGAGCAGAACTTGAGCTTGGAGTTCCCATATAAGACGGAAACACAGAGACCTGGATGGACAAAGGAAAGATTTTGAGTTACTGTCTTTATCACTTGTGTTGAAGGTTTGTTCATAAGAATTACTTTAGACAAAAGCATTTAATAAATGAATATACATATACATATTACATTACATTACATTTAGTCATTTAGCAGATGCTTTTATCTAAAGTGACTTACAAATGAGGACAATAGAAGCAATCAAAACCAACAAAAGAGCAATGATACGCAAGCGCTAGCACTGATAAAAATGATTTTGTGGTGAAGTAAATACTACAGAAAAACAAATGTAATTTCTACATTAAATAATTTAGTTCAGGCAATAATTTAAATAAATGAGTAAATTCAGTATTAGTACTCAATTTAAGCTTGTAGAATTTAAAGTTTGAACTTATAAGTATATTATATATAGGAATTGTTTGTTATTTTTACAAATATTTTTTAAGTAAATATCAACGTCATGATGCGGTTGTTCCCATCATGCACTTGGGCATGAATAATTAATAAGGTCTTTTTTTTTTTTTTTTGCTGTTTTCGAGATGTTTTTACACTGTTTTATGGTTGCTTTTGTTGTTAGGTTGAGTAACTTGAGTAATTTTTTTTTTTTTCAGTGCTGTGTTGTTTGAGTAAAGTTTACAAACCGTGACTGAGTGAAATGTACTTGAGTATTGCAGGGTAAACTTAAAATAATTAAGTAGAAATTACTCATCAAACTCTACCTGGCCACGTTAAATTGACTTATTTCCTTTATTAATTGTAGATAACTTAGTTAAGTAGATTTTACTTAATTCTTTATTTAAATTTTACTTAAAAAATATGCGTGCAAAAACTTGCAAAAGAAAAATTAAGTAAATTTAACTTCTTATTTTTTTCAGGTCTCAGTTAGCCTGTATTATATGAATTTTAATTTAAATACATATACTGTAATTATATATTTATATTATTATAATGTATGTGTATTATATTTATTGTTATTTCTAATATAATAATCATAAATATTATAAAATATTATGGTTTATATTAAATAAATTAGCCTAAATTAAATTACATATTAAATTTAAATGACTATTTATAATATATAGAAATACTAATATTATTTAGATGCACTCTTTAAATTGATATGAACTCATAAACTGCACAGTAATCATAAAAGAGATGAAAGAATGACTGAATACATGAATATATACAAACTATTTAAAATATTTAATATTTTAAGGTTTGTTTATAATATTTATAAATGTATAATATTTATAAATACAAATTATATAAATGTATTTAATATATATATATATATATATATATATAAAATAGTAATATTATTTAAATTAAAAAAAAAATCTCTCTTATATTTATTTTATTTTCACACACACACACACACACACACACACACACACACACACACACACACACAAACAAACTATTTAATATATTTAAAATTTAAAGAGTCATTTATAATATTTAACTATAGCATTTATAAATACAAATAATATATTTCATATATAACATTAATACATAATATTAATTTTCTTTAAATAAAATAAGCAATAATAGTAATTATAATAATTATAAAACTTAAAAATGAATATTTATAATACAATGTAAATGACACTCTACACAATGCTAATAAAGCGGCACTGCGGTCACAGTGTGTGTGTTTGGTTCTCTGACCGGTGTGTTCATCGATGTGTTGTGGTGTGTGTAAAATGACGCAGTGTCCGGCTCCGTCTTTATGGGCCGCGGTTCTTCTGTGGGACTGGAGTTCATAGCACTGGACGGCGTCTGACCCTCAGATGACCCTACAAATCACACACAGGTCAAAGGTCACAATCACTGATTCCACGCTCATGATTCATCTTCATCAAGAGGATTTTGACTTGATATCCTAATGAGAAGTTCTCTGTTGAGTCATCTGCACTCACCAGGTTTGGACTTGCTGATGTTTTTTGGTTTGCGTTTGCGGGTCTGAATTCCCTCTTTCTTCATGGCGAGGGGACGAGGAACCTGAACACAAGAGCAGAAACTCTCAGATCTGCAGGTTTGCTCATTCTCTGCCTCCATCTGCTGGTTACACAGCATTACTACTGAGTTTTTGGCACAAAATAATTGTACATTTGCATTGCCGAAGGGTGAAGTAAACTAATAACAGAGCTGAGCGAGTATATTTATGTATCTTCTTAAGTCTGTCTCACCCCGTGGAGTTTCATGTAGAGTCCGCAGGCGTTGCAGACCGGCTCTCCTTCTGCATTACGTCTCCAGAGAGTGGTTGTGGTCGTCTGACAGTTAGTGCAGGACAAACCAACCCGTCTGGACGCAGACTGACCGAGACACAGACAGAAACCAGCGGGTCAGTGATAGCCTTCAAATCTGAATTAAACCTTCAAAACACTGCAATAACACAAAGTCATGCAAAATAAAATAAAAAAGGAACTTGCTGGAAACACTGAAAACATTGCAATAATTAAAAAGTGATAATATATTGCAGTGCTTGTTTTTTGTTTTGCAATGCTTTCAGTGTTTCCATTTTATTAGTGAAGTCTTTTTTTATTATTATGATAATAATGCATTATCATAAGATAATAATGCATTATAATAATAATAAAAGACTGCACTAATAAAATGTAATGCAGTCTTTTTTTATTATTATGATAATAATGCATTACATTTAATAATAATGCATTATCATAGTAATAAAAAAAGATAATAATGCATTATAATAATAATAAAAGACTGCACTAATAAAATGTAATGCAGTCTTTTTTATTATTATGATAAAAATACATTACATTTAATAATAATGCATTATCGTAATGACAAAAAAAGAAGCTAATAATGCATTATCATAATAATAAAAAAGACTGCATTAATAAAATGTAATGCAAAATAAAAACTAAACTTGCTGCAAACAATGAAAAATAGCACAAAATAAAAAATAAACACTGCGCTAATAATTAAAAAAATGAAACACTGCAATAATTAAAAAAGTAATGCAAACAAGAAATTTGCTGCAAATACTGTAATAATAGAAAATAGTACCATGCAATAAGTGCAAAAAAATGCAATAATAAAAAAATCTAAATAGACAATAAATAATGTTGAAGCAAAGTTCTGACATGCTCCAAATTATGTCATTTTATACCGCTTATTAATTATGATAGGTCAACAAGATGAAAACCAGTGGTTTAAAATAACATCATAATAGTAAGTATACATATTATATGTACATATAGTACATATAATAAGCAATAGTGAGCATATTACAGTCTGTACTATACTCACTATTACTTATTATATGTACTATACTTACTTATTATACATGCAGGGATTTTATGATGAAAGATTTCCCAGATGTCAGAGTATTTTCACATGAATGATGTTGTAAATGTTGATCGTGCTGCTGTCAGTGAAACGCACCAGTCGTCTCTGCGGTTTGATGAGCGGCCGGTTGATCCCGTTCATCTTGTGGTAGAGACCGCAGGCGTTACACAGGTAATGACCCGTCCCGTCCCGCCGCCACAGAGGAGTGGACATCGCCCCGCAGTTCACACACTCACGCCCCTCAGCGAAATCATCCAGCAGCTCTGAGCAGAACACACACACACACACACACACACACACACACACACACACACACACACACACACACACACACACGTACATATTAATATTCACAAAATATTTCACAAAGACCATTTTATATGTGGTTTTGAAGAAAAGCATCTAGGTTCTGGAGCTTTAATACAGTTATTTATTTATTTATTTATTATATATTTTTTTAAGTTGTAAAACTTTTGTTGCCAAAGCACTTGCAACTTGTTGCAGACACTAAAAAACTGCAACAATTAAAAAAATTAACCTTCTGCAAACACTAAAGACTGTAGCAATAAAAAGTGCAAAATAGAAATAAACATCACTGCAATAATAAAAATAGTGTACAATAAAATGAAAAATAAACAAAAATAATACTTTCTGCAAACGCTAAAAAAACTATGAAAAAAATTGCAATAATAAAACAGTGATAATATGACTAGATAAATATATGCAATAATAAGAAATAATGCAAAACAAAAAAAAATACAATTTCCACACACACAGAAAAACCGTGCAAAATAATAAAAATAGTGCAAAATAAAAAAGAAAAATAAACACTGAAATAATAAATCAACAAAAAATAAAATAGATAAATGTAATCAATGCAATAATACTAAAATGCAAATAAAATAAAAATATACACTGCAGTAATAAAAAATAATGCAAAATAAATGTTGCAAATTATAAAGGTTGCAATTACAAAAAGTGCAAAATAAAAATAGATTAAAAAAAATAATCAATGCAAAAATAATAAAGTGGAAAGTAAAAAGTAAAAATAAAAAAAGAGTCCACAAATTTTTGACAACAAAATATGAAGTGTAGCTTTTGCATTGTGAATCAAAGCAGCTGACTTTCCTGATCAGCAGGAGGCGCTGTTGCTCGTGTGTGTGTGTGTGTGTGTGTGTGTGTGTGTGTGTGTGTGTGCGCGCGCGTTTTTGTGAAAAGTCAGGTCATAGATGTGTATAATGACGAGGGTATGACAGGTATTACAAGGTGAAGGTGACATCTCAGGACATTGACCCATGTCCCCACTTTTCAAAACGCTTATAAATCACTCAGAGTGAGGTGTTTTTGGGGAAAGTTGAAATGCACAGAGTCT
This sequence comes from Acrossocheilus fasciatus, assembly GCA_036784905.1. Lineage (NCBI taxonomy): Eukaryota > Metazoa > Chordata > Actinopteri > Cypriniformes > Cyprinidae > Acrossocheilus > Acrossocheilus fasciatus. Next base: position 32,690,189 of record CM071957.1, read on the forward strand.
CCTGTAAGGGGTAGGTTTAGGTGTAGGGTTGGTGTAGGGCAATAGCACATACAGTAAGTACAGTATAAAAACCATTACGCCTATGGAGAGTCCCCACTTTTCACAAAAACGAACATGTGTGTGTGTGTGTGTGTGTGTCTGTGTGTGTGTGTGTGTGTGTGTGTGTGTGTGTGTGTGTGTGTGGAGCTCTGCGGTGTCTCTGCCAGACAAACTCAGCTAATCTTTATCAATGGAAACACATGACAGACGGCCCCTGAGGGGCCCTTAACTACAACACTGAACGACGGACCAATGTGGACAAATGAGGCAGACGCATAATCATTCATCTCTCTCACTGAACCATTCTCCAGGCTTTCAAACACCTTTAACAAGCTGTAAGCTTTCTGTCACATTCATTCAGCTTCATAAATCATCTGTCACACATCAACACAGACACAGAAACCTTCCTGATCACAGAAAGACTAATTACAGATCGATCAGAGCATTACCAGATATTAAAAGAGCTGAGACACACAGCTAACAAAGTTTCATTTTTATTGTGCACTTTTTTTTCATTATTGCAATCTTTTCATTGTTTAGAAAAAAGTTATTTTATACCTAATTTATTATTGCAGCGTGTTTTTTTTAAGTATTTTTTTTGGATTATTGCAGTGTTTATTTTTATTATTTATTTTGCATTCTATTAGTGCATGCAGTGTTCATTTTTATGATTTATTTTGTACTTTTTTAATATGGCAGTGCTTATTTTTATTTTGCACCATTTTTTATTGCAGTGTTCTGGTTTTACAACAAGTTGCAAATGCTTTGCGAACACGCTTAGATTAAACACCATTAAAGACTGAATAATAAAACAGGGAAAATAAAAAATATATAAATATTATAAATAAACATATTTGCAATAATAATAGTGCAATATAAAAAATTAAATACACACTGCAATAGTAAAACATAATGCAAAATAAAGAAATAAACTTTCTGCAAACACTGAAAAGACAGCAATTATTAAAAAAAACAAACAAAGTGCAAAATAAAAAATAAACACTGTAATAATAAAACAGTGAAGAATAAAATAGATAAAGCAACAATAAAAAGTACAAAGCAAAAAATAATAAAAATAAACGTTCTGCACGCACTGAAAAACTGCAATAATAAAAATTGTGCAAAATAAAATATAAAAATAAACACTGCAATAACAAAACAGACGTACACTCAGTGCAATCTCCGGTCTTTAATAATATTCTCAAAATGCACATAATCATTATTGATACATTGCTCGTGAAACGTTTTTTTCCCCCTGACTAAAAATTTCAGAGAACATTCAAAAGGAACGCTCCCATAATGTTTGTAAAATTATAAAAATGGAACGTTCCCACGTTTGCATTTTAAAACATGTACTGTACATTTCAAAATAAATGTTCTAAAACGGTATTATACATGCAATGTTTTTTTTTTTTTTTCAGTTCACGTAACATTTTTTAAACGCTACTTCATGTTTCCGAACGTTCCGGGAACATTCGAAAGGAACGTTCCCATAATGTTTGCAAAGTTCTAAAATAGAACGTTGTGCTGACGTTCCTATTAGATTATGCATATTCTCAATCTGACCTTGAGATTTAACCCACATGACAGGAAAAGCGAACAAAAGCCTGTCACGCGCCTCACAAATCAGTCTCTCCATCGACAAATAACAGCTTGTTTGGGACAATCACTCCAGTCTTGATGAGCAGAGGTCAAGCACTTACACAACACACGGTCAGCTCTGAAAAACACCTTTACTGCGATGACTGACGGGAAACTGCTTATTAACGCTGAGAAACTAATTATAACCTGCAAAAAATACGGAAGACTGAAAACAAACCCAAAAAAAGACAAATGAAGTGAAGCTTCTTTCAGCCGCGTGTTAAAGTCCATCTCTAGGTTATTAATAGCACACGATCACGACAAAGGTCACGTTATTCCTATCGGTTATTAGGCTTAATGAAAAATCTGCTTCTGTAGTTTATTTTACATGTCAGGCAAACATCATTTATCATGCACACAGGTTCGTCTGAACGACACAATATAACTATAAAATGAAAGAAATGCTTACTAATCAAATCTTTATCATGCTAATGAGCGTGCAGTTATGGATGCAAATAAAATCTCACGTGGCACAGATGACTGATTATCATTATTACATGAATTCCTCAGATCACCATCATCTAATAACGTCTATTCAAATATACGACGTAGGTTAAAAGTGGCCTATAATAATAAATGAGCTTATTAACAGGATTTTAACCAGAAAAATTAAATACATAACCCCGTTTTTTTTTTAAACTTACACTCCGTTTTTGTCAGTGTGAATAATACTCATATTATGCTGAATTTGATCATTTAATTTCGATATAGCGATTCTTTAACAAAAACGAATACAACAGATTAATATGCATTATGTATACAGATCAACTTAATTTATTCGTTTTTCTTTTAGGTTTATTTTTCATTCTTTTATATCAGTTTTTTCTCGCACAGGTAAATTCATTTATCTGAATGAAAGTATCGCTTGCAGTTTTAAATTGAATTATATTATTAATTAATTTTTGTCTATGAAATATTTGTAATTATTCTCTCAACTCATATACACGACAGATAAAACAATATCATTTATTTAGCATAGAAATAAACACACTGAAAAAATTGATTCATTGAATTTACTATTTTTTTTAAGTTAAGTGGTTGCAATCAATTTATTTTAGCTACATTTAAATAAACAAATTTAGTTGACTAACTTTCAACATATTTTTTTTTTTATTAAATGTAGCTAAAATAAATTGTTTGCGACCACTTACCTTAAAAAAAATTTCAGTGCAGAGCATGCATAAAAAATAATCTATCATATATTTTCGTGATTTGAATGACTTCATGAAATGTAAACCCAAAATGTTTCAAAAGTGGAACAATTTCATTAAAGCTTAAAATAACATTTAGTTTTTGCGTGTGTATTATAGGCCTAATAATAACGTTATGCCTTAAAATAAATATAAGCGGTTATAATAAACATTGTTTTTTTTTCTGTGTCGTGTCTCATAAAAGCAGTTTCACATCGACCTTAAAGAAATAAAACAGAAAATAAATTAAATACTCAGGCTATAGAAAAAATATTTATTTCGTAGTTTTTTTTTCCATCCATATGCTCTCAAAAAGTATCCTTTTTGACTATTTATAATGTGTTTTGTCGATTTTAACAATACGATTCATATTAAACATATTAAACGAGCAAAATAATTAGCAGAAAATGCACTGGGATTAAATCAACACAAAGTAACACTGCTGGAATTGGTTTAACTGTAATGCTGTAATTTTCATTTATTATAATTATTAATTGATGTATCATCTGAGCATCTGTTTGAGGTTATGATTGTCGCGTGCTCTCCGATAAACTGTGATTAACTTCATTATAATGTTTGAAAAACACAACAAACCCTCATGAATAAACTTAAGACGAACAGAAAGTGTTTTCATAAATGCAGAACAGCTTCATGCATCAGGCCCTGCTGATAATAATATAATAATAAAGCCAATTCAGTAATCTGTTCAATATAACATCAATTGTTGACGGAATCAATCTTTAGATTACATTGAACACAGTGAAAGTCATTTAAAGTGACAGCTGCACATTTTCTCATATTTCTCATTTTTGCTCTATAATCCAGATCCTGTAAATATATATTTATATGACTGATTCGACCTGAGTGAAATCATCTAAATTCTCGGTTCACATACATTATGTAAAAAACTGTTTATTATAAACTCCGTAATGTTTCTTAGCGTTAATAAAAAAATAAAAAATAAACAAAAAAACTTTGGGCTTATAAGGCCCAAATGATCAAAAGGCAGCATAATTTTCCCAAAAGCTGATGTTTATACTCATAAATGCCCAAATTAAATTTAGATTTCACCATGTTTATTATTCCGATAATCAATTGTTACGGAAAAGAAACAGAAAATAAATTATTAGAAAATAGAAAATAATATTTAGCCTACTTTGTAGTTTTACACCCACATGGTTTCAAAAATATATTATATTGAAGTCGATATTAAAGTTTCATCAAAAAAAATTCACGCCAGAAACAAGCAAAATTAGCAGAGCATTTATAAGCGTTAAATCACCTGTTTTACTTTCGTTTTATTTTAATTCTATTCTCATATCAGATGATGAATCGTAAGTAGTGTCATGCAATTCTCATTTAAACTTCGGACACATGCAACACATCAGGCTCAAACCATCGATGGCAATTCCTTTCTAATATTTCTACCTAATTTAAGATCTTCGATATACCTTTTGCCAAAAATACATCACTGTAAAAAAAAAAATTATTATTATTACCCCCCCCCCCCCCAAAAAAGTTGCAAATAAAACAAAATAATGGAATAAGCTTAACAAGATTTTTTTTTTAGTCTTTCTGCTTCAGAATTTTATGTTAAATCTGGTCTCTCTTAAAAATAAAGGGGCTTCAAATGTTCTTCACATCAATAAGAACCACTTTTGGTTCCATTCAGTCAAAGAACCATCTCTTTCTTAGCTTTTTATAATCTGAAGAACCTTCTTTCGCCACAAAGAAGCTTTTGTGAAGCTGAAAGGTTCTTCAGATGTTAAAGATTCTTAATGGAACCATTTAGATAAAAAAGCTTCTTCTATGGCATCGTGAAGCACCTTTATTTTTAAGAGAGTCTGCCGTTGAACTTTTTTTTTTTTGGAGGGTGAAATTTAGCCTGCTAGCAATTTTTGAGTGAACTCTATCTCACTTTAAGGGAAAAATCATTCTGAATTCTCACCTAAATTAGGGTGTCGCGTTGCACCGGGCGCTCCGCCGCTCTGGAGGCCGTGCAGAACGGAGCCGTCAAAGTGCGAAGCCGCCCAAGAGCCTCCGATGTTGGGGCTCACGTAAGCCGGGTATCCGCCGTGATAGGATCCGCTCAGACCGCGGGAACCGTAGTGCTCCCTCCCGCCGGCGGAGACGTTCAGCGGGCTGGAGTAACTCGCAGTCGCGACCCCGGAGCTTAACGGAGGGCTCGTGGAGAACGTGAACCTGGAGACCGGAGAGTGATGCTGGCCTCCGGTGGAGTTGTAAGAGGCGACCGTATCCGCGCCCGCATGCCCCCATCCCGAGTGCGCGGACACCGGGCTGCTCTGCGGCGGCGTCTGGAGGTACGGCAGCGCCGAGATCATCGGGGTGACCCGGGTGGGCGTCACGTACACCGGGGAAGCGGCGGCGGAGGCGGCGTTATGGAGGAAACCGGGCTCGTAAGACGCGGGTCCGTGGTTTGCGGTCATCGTTACACCTTGATACATGTCCACAGGTGAGCGATCGCTCGACTCGCGAGGACCGGAGCATCGGCGTCGGTCTTACCGGGCTGAGTTCACCCTGCGCCCGCCGGGAGCATTTTCTGCTTCGCTTGACTTGACGGCAGCAGAGGATGATGAGGGTGGATGGTCTCACTCCTCCCAATCTCTCCGCCTCCAGTAAAACGCATCTCATTCCTGCTCGGGTCACCGACCTCGTTTACAGGAACAACAACATATTCCCATCATGTCTGCGTCACGCATGCAAATCAAGCACCCTCAAACGAAATCAACAGCACCCTCAGTTAAAACTGTAATAATAGCATTTTATTGCAGATTTGGCAAGTGCGTAATGGTTTGCGCTCTGGAGATCCTCATTGATTATAACCTATCTTTGTGTATATAACTACTATAGCTGTAATATGTAGCCTATATTTGCGCATGAGCATGAGAATTAATTATGAGATTCAAAAATAAGGATTTAATTTAATTAAATACGGTCATATAAAAACTTAATTCGTTCTTTAGAAAAGCATATGTTCTTTAAAGAATGCCACAAAAACTGATCTTATAATAAAACCTAAAATAAAATAAATAAAAATAAAAGAATAATAATAAAATAAAAGAATAAATATAAAGCAATAACATAAATATTAACTAAATAATAAAAATAAAAAAATCACTCACACACACACACACACACACACACACACACACACACACACACACACACACACACACACACACACACACATATATATATTTTTTTTTTCCAGTATTGCAAGAAATGAGCATAAATTACAAGAGTATATGAAAAATGTAAGAGAAACAAGAGAAAAGCAGGGAAGAGTTTTAGATCTTTCCGAATTAAAATGCTGATTCAGGAATACTTAAATGCCCGTACAATTGATCTAAATCATTTTATTACAATATTACTTCCTAAGAGTTATATAAAATAGGCCTATGTGAGCCCAGTCAGATATTAAATTATAATAGGCTACATCGTAAGCTATATACAGGCCTATATCAATCATAGGCTACGCATCATTTCTATCATGTCTCATTTTTTAAAGTAAAATAAAATCATGTTTTACATAGGCTAACTAATTCGCATATTTGATGTATTAGTATTACAATACTATGCAAGTAATATTTAAAAACATTCTAGGTATTGTGTTTATATTTCTAGTATGCACAAGAAAAGTGTTGGATATGATTGATGTCCCGCGCGTCATTGACGTCACGCGCAGCTCTCACTGTTGTTGTTTTCAATGACACATTTTTTACTGTCATTTCGCTGTTTTTTTATAAACAAACCGAGACTTTCATGCTGTCCATTTCCTTAGTTTTACAATTATGCGTCTCGATATGCGCCTTCCGCCACTTTCACACAGAACATCCGCTATCAGTGAGGACAAAAGTTTGTTGTTTTCTTTTTAAAACATTGCATTGCATTGTTTAGATGCGAGTTTAGAGTTGTTGGTTTTTGGTGCAATGCAATATATATACATGGTGGCATTAGCAACTAAAGAAAACACTTAAGAAAACATGGTCAGGTCAAATTTTACTGCTTGTCCACTATATTTTTGAGTATAATATGTCACAGTTCACTTAATTTTCCTATCCTCACTTACATTGATGAACTATAGTGTCCTGCACCCATTAGTAAAAGAACTATCAAAAATGATATCTGGAGTCTGAATAATTTTTGGTTTGACTGTAGTATTAATCTATTTAGAAAGTAGCCTATAATGCATTAAAACACATGACAAACATATCTTCTAATGCATTTTAACTTTGATTACTTTTATTTATGAAAAGATACAATGCATATCAACTTGCATTTTGAATATGTTTATAATGCATTATACATAAAGGCTTTAAGTAAAGTGTTACAAAACGTACACAACTGCTGATATAAAAAGACAATGCACATTAAGATTCACTTTGTAAGAATAAACAAAATAAATGGGAAAACTCCTTCATTTGAAGGATTTTGTGATACTTTTTTAGTAGAAAATGAGTGAATGAATTGGATTTCTGTATTGCAGATAATAGTCTCACACACATCAGTCTCACAGAGGATATTATTGATAGTGAGTCCAAAGCAGGGCAGGATGCAGTTTGAGTCAGGCAGGTTCTGGAATACTTGGAAAATCAGCAGATCTCCTCCATATCGCTCCCTGCTTCCTCAGCGGCTCCGTCTCCATCCTCAATGGGAAACTTTCCACGGCCGCTGCCGCTGGCCTGTGATCCCAATCACACGTCTGATAAACGAGCCTCTGGTCTACGAGAAATCCTCTGCTCCTCTACAATACACGTGTTATATTAGAGAGGCTCTGAGATCAAGCAGATGATTTCATTTTCACTGCTGTTTCTTAGAATTTATTGTCCCTTTGCAGCATCATATAAAATTAATACACAAATGCATTGATAATAATTTAATAAAACTAACATAAGTGGTGCTGTTAGGTGAAACTGCTGATCAACAACATCAATAAAGTAGAAGACAGGAATTTTTGAGAATTTACATCATCTGCTGAAACTATAAAATTTAAATAAATTTACAAAAGAAGATTATTTACGTTACAAAAAAACCCAGAAATGGTTCAGAGGTCTATAATTTTATATTTATTCGACTTAGTATAGACACATTTTAAAGAAAATGTAAGTGGTATTTGTAATAAGCACAACGCTTGGGTGTTATGGGTGGTTGCTAGGGTGTTGGTATGCAGTTGCTAAAGTGGCTTTTAATGTGTTGCTATGTGGTTGCCATAGTATTCTGTGTTCTGGGCGGTTGCCAGGGTTTTGTTATACAGGTGCTACGAGGTTCCAAGTCATTTTTAATGTGTTGCTATGCAGTTGCTAGGGAGTTGTGCGAGTCAAGGTGTTGCTATGCATTTTCCAAAGTGTTCTGGATGGCATTTAGTGTGCTGCTATGTGGTTGCCATAGTATTCTGTGTTCTGGGTGGTTGCCAGGGTGTTGCTATGAAGTTGCAAAGATGTTCCAAGTCATTTTTAATTTGTTGCTATGCAGTTATTAGGCTTTTTTGGGAGTTGAGGATTCACTGTACGTTTTCTAAAATGTTATGAGTGTTTTTATAATGTTGCAGTAGCAACTTGGTGGTTGCCAGGGTGTTGCTATGAAGGTTTAAAGAGGTTCCAAATAATTTTTAATGTGTTGCTATTTCATTTTTAGGTTGCTGTGGGAGCTGAGGTGTTTCTATGCAGTTGCTAAAATATTCCAAATGGCATTTAGTGTGCTGTTGTATGGTTGCCATAGTATTCCGAGTTCAGGGTGGTTGCCAAGGGGTTGCTATGCAGTTGCAAAGATGCTTCAAATCATTTTTAATATGTTGCTATGCCATTTTTAGGTTGTTGTGGGAGTCAAGTTGTTGCTATGTATTTGCTAAATGGTTCTGAGTGTATTTACAATGTTGCCACAGTGTTCTTGGTGGTTGCCAGGGCATTATTATGCAGTTGCTAAGATGTTTCAAGTCATTTTTAATGTGTTGCAATGCCGTTTCCAGGGTATTGTGGGAGTTGAGGTGTTGCTATGCAGTTGCTAAAGTGCTCTGAGCATTTTTATGAAGTTGCCATCTTATTCTTGTTGGTTGTCAGGGCATTGCTAAGCAGGTGCTACGAGGTTCCAAATCATTTTTAATGTGTTGCTATGCCATTTTTAGGGTGTTGTGAGAGTTGAGGTGGTGCTATGCAGTTGCTAAAGTGTTCCAAATTATATTTAGTGTGCTGCTATGTGGTTGCCATAGTATTGTGGGCTGTTTGATCACATAACTTTGAGCACAAGTACTAGGGACTACTGATTTAGAAAACAAGTCTAATAAAACAAAAGGTGGATTAAAACATTTCTACGGTCATCATCATCACATAGACATATTTTCTAGCAATAAAGGGATAGAAATAAAAAGCATATGTGACAAGAAAACATCAGTTATGAATGCGTGTGTGTTTGTGTGAGGCATGTGTGAATTATCTGAACGTTGGGCTCAGAAGCGCCTGTGTAATTCGTTCGGGGCCAGACCACTGTCAGAGTGAGTATGAACGAGGTGTTTGGTGACGAAGATGAGAGCAGATAGAGGGAGAGACGGGGAGAAACAACAGATAGTATAGATGAAACCGACTGTGGGGGGAGGAGTGCGGGTTTGTTGGAGAACTGAACGTGTTGCAAGATGGAAAATCAAAATGGTGGAATGTGAACTAATAAATATCAGCATCGTTCTGTCTGTAAACCTAGAGTTCTGACTCTGTAGCATTTAAAGAGAAAAAAAGACACTTTACGCAAGTAGGATGCAAACTGTGTGTTGTATTTGCATGTACATTGCATGCATTTCTGGGTTTCCTTCAAAGCTACAAATATGTTGATAGTTGAACTAACTTGCAGTGTTTTTGACATGAAGACACGTGGTTGCTAAGGTGTTCAGAGCGGTTTTAGTGTGTTGCTATGCAGTTGCTAGGGTGTTCTAGACAGATGCCAAGGTGTTGCTATGTGATTGCTTACGTGTTCTGAGCTTCATTTAGTATATCATGTTGCTATGCATTTGCTATGGTGCTCTGAAAAAGGTAGGTTTTAGGCCTGGGCATTGCTATATGGTTACCGGGGTGTTGCTATGCAGTTGCAAGGGTGTTGCTATATGATTGTTGGTATGTTCTAAATGACATATATTATGTTGCCTTACAGTAGATAGGCTCTAGGGCATTGCTATATGGCTGCCAGGGTGTTGCTATGAAGGAACTAGTGTGTTTTAGTGTTTTTTAGTGTGTTGCTATGCAGTTGTTAAGGTGTTCTAGACAGTTGCCAAACTATTGCTATGTAATTGTTTATGTTTTCCGAGCTTGATACAACATATTGTTGCTATGGTGTTCTACAGAAGGTAGGTTCTAGGGCATTGCTATATGGTTGCCAGGGTGTTGCTATGCAGGTACTATGTGTTCTTAGTAGTTTTTACTGGGTTGCTATGCAGTTGTGAGGGTGTCGCTATGCGGTTGCTTATGTGTTCTGAGGATCTTATATTGTGTTGCTATGCAGTTGGTATGATGTTCTACAGAAGGTGGGTTCTAGGGCATTGCTGTATGGTTGCCAGGGTGTTGCTATGCAGTTGCTATGGTTTTCTAGGTATGCTCTAGGGCATTGCTATATGGTTGCCAGGGTGTTGCTATGTAGTTGCAACTTACATTGCATGCCCATACAAGTTCATGCATGCTTTCCTTGCTTCTGTTTAACCTGGGTTTCCATTGATGCTATGAATATGTTGATATTTTAACTTTAACTCACAGTATTTTGCAGTGAATTTGCATTCTAACACATTTTGCAATGAAACTGTATAGCTAGAAGCCTTTGAATTCATGTACTTGCATATGTTTGGCCTTGAGGGATCACCAATGCACTCCTGACGTGAAGGCAGTCCAAAATAAAGGCAGCAATATAATGCATTATTGTTTAGCCGTTCTCTGATGGATGCATGTCCTTGTGTGGCTCTGTGCAGCCTCTTGGGCTCAGGACGGGGTCGGTGGCCCCGCATGGCCCCTCTTCCTCTGGGTCAGAGCGCAGCCAGACCCCATGTCTCCAGGAAGAGCATTTCAAAAGAGCATCCATCGGAGGATCAGACGGAAAACATTGACAGAACGAGACCTGGACACTGAGGACAAAACCTGAGAAATGAGGAAACGGCCCAAAACAAGTGACACACACACACACACACACACACACACAGCCAGACTGAGAAATGTGTTTAAATGATGATAACTCAAAGGAACATGTAAGCGTGCTCTTTCATTCCCACTTACAGTTCATTAAAGTACCAACTTTGCCTCAGCGGTTTCTCCTAAAATACCTGAGGAGATATAAAAACAGACACAAATGAGTCAATAGTTCTCATACAGTAAGAGTTCAGAGATGTGAAATGAATGTGAAAGTAGCTTAAAACATTTATTTGAAAATCCAGTTTGTGATTTTTCCTTTCTTCTGGGAATGTGTGTAAATGTAAAGATAATTATTTTTCTGAGATTTCTTTTTCTTTTGCTATGCAGATTCTTAGGGTGTTCCGAGTGGTTTTTAGTGTGTTTCTAAGCCGTTGCCAGGGTGTTGCTATGCAGCTGATGATGTGTTTTGAATGGCACTTAATGTGTTTCTGTGACGTTCTAGGTAGGTTCTAGGGCATTTCTACTGTATATGATTGCTAGGGTGTTGTGATGCATGTACTAGGGTGTTCTGAGTGGTTTTTATTTTGTTGCTATGCAGTTGCCAGGGAGTTGCTATGCAGTTGCTGATGCCTTTTGAATAACATTTAATGTGTTGCTGTGGAATTCTAGGTAGGTTCTAGGGCATCGCTATTGTATATGATTGCTAGGGTGTTCTGAGTGGTCTTTAGTGTTTTGCTATGCAACTGCAAGGGTGTTGCTATGCAGCTGCTGATGTCTTTTGAATAGTATTTAATTGTGTTGCTGTGGCGTTCTAGGTAGGTTCTAGGGTATCGCTACTGTATATGGTTGCTAGGGTGTTGCTATGTAGGTACTAGGGTGTTCTGAATAGTTTTTAGGGTTGTTTGCTATGCAATTGCCAGGTTATTGCTATGTAGTTGCTGATGTGTTGTGAGTGGCATATATTACGTTGCAATGCAGTTGCTATGGTGTTCTGAGCTGTTGCCAGGGTGTTGCTATGGTGTTCTGATCCTGTGTTTTGTGTGGTTGCTTTGCAGTTGCTAAGCTGTTCTGAGTACTTGTTTTAATGTCTAGGCAAAAAGTGTCCTAATGAATCCCACCTCTGGCTGAAGATCTTTTCAGATACAGCAAACATGTTTGACCTTTGTTTGTTTGTTGGCATCTTGTGTGTATGTGATGAAATTAAGCGTGATCAATGACAGTCTCTCTCGGTATGTTCTCTGCTCTTATCTGGACAGTGTCTTATCTTGCTGAGCCAATCCTCTCAGAATCAGGCCAACAGAGAGCCGTGTGAGTGTCTATAGACAGAGGCGCTCGAGTGTGAGTGTGTTTGATCACTGCTATCTGTCATGAGTGTGTGTGTGTGTGTGTGTGTGTGTGTGTGTGTGTGTGTGTGTGTGTGTTTGCAGAGCTGCTCTGATCACCTCATCACATCTACAAGTGTGACAGAATTGGAGAGGATTATTGGATTACAATCTGAACAATCACAGGGGAAGTTGCTAAGAAAATCCATAATAAGATCTCTTTAATGTCTCAGATGTTTCTCCTACACAGAAATTAGACTAAATGTTGCCAAGATCTCACCTTTCTGAGTCTTGAATCTCCTAATTATTTTTGAGTCTTGAATGTCTAACTGATGTTTCTGCTGCGAAAATACCAGAGAAATGTCTCCTCAGAAGAGATCTCGACATTGTCTCAAATTGTGCTCAGACTTGCAAACATGAGATCTTCATTATCTAATAAATACAAAACAAATGAAGACTTTGGGTCTCCAGCTGTTCAAAATTTTCTTGTGAGAAAAAGAATGCAAATAATCTCACCTTTCTTCTTTGGAGTTTCAGAAGAGACCTCAACAATGTCTCAAACTGCTCAGATTTGTCAAGACACCAAAATCCACAAAGATGAAACACAAGATCTCTTTAATATCTCATTTTGTCTCCATGTTAGCAGTATGTTAAATGCAAAAGAAATGCAGACCTTGGATCTCCAGCTTCTCAAAAAATCCTCTTGTAAATATTCTCATCTTCCTCTGGAATTTCAGGGGAGGTTTCAACAATGTCTCAAACTGTTCTCAAACTTGCCAAGTTATCAAGTTATTATTTTCTCAGTGACAGCAATAGGTTAAATGCAAAACAAATGGAGACTTTGGTTCATCAGCTTCTTGAAATATTCTTTTGCAAATTCTCTGTGGGAGTTTCAAACAAGATCTTAGCAATGTCTCAAAATGTGCTCAGGTTTGTCAAGACACCAAAATCTGCAAAGAAAAACATGAGATCTCTTTAATATCTCATCCCCCCCCCCCCCCCCCCCCCCTCCATGTTAGCAATAGCTTAAATGGAAACGAAAGAGACCTTGGATCTCCACTTCTCAACAATGTCCCAAACTGTGCTCACCTTTGGCAAGATACCAACATCTACAAACAAAAACATGAGATCTCTTTAATATCTCATATTTTCCTCCATGACAGTAATATGTTAAATGCAAAACAAGTGGGGACTTTTGGTCTCCAGCTTCTCAAAATTGGAAAAAAGGATCACAAATAATCTTATCTTTCTCCTCTGAAGTTTCAGAAGAGATCTCAATAATGTCTCAAACTGCATTCACAATTGGCAAGACACCATAATCTGCCAAGGAAAACCATAAGGTCTCTTTAATATGTCAGATGTTTCTCCAACAATAAGGCAATATGATTAAATAGAGAATAAATGTGGCCCTGGACCACAAAACCAGTCAAGGATCATTTTTTTGAAACTGAGATTCTGAAAGCTGAATAAATACGCTTTCCATTGATGTATGGTTTGTTAGGACAATATTTGGCCGAGATACAACTATTTGAAAATCTGGAATCTGAGGGTGCAATGCATATTACTAATCAAAAATTAAGTTTTGATATATTTAGGGTAGGACATTTACAAATGTCTTCAAGGAACATAATTTTTACTCAATATCCTAATGATTTTTGGCATGAAAGAAAAATGGATAATTTTGACCCATACAATGTATTGTTGGCTATTACTACAAATATACTCCTGCTACTTATGACTGCTTTTGTGCTCCAGGGTCACAAATTGAGACTTTTGCTGTAGTTTCTTGCTGAAAAATGTCTAGAAGTTCTCAACAATGTCTCAGTGTGTGCTCAGATTTGCCAAGATACCAATATCTTCATTCAAAAGTTCTCAATATGAACTCAAACATTTCTCATCAACATCTAAACAAGTTCAATCTAGTTTTATTTTGAGGAATTTTAGGAGAAATATCAGAAAGTTGATATTTAAATGAGATAAAACTCTGTCTCCTGAGCTATGAAAGAGCAATCTGTGAGGAATAAAACTGTGTGTTGTCAGTAAGAGTTACGATGTGTGTAATGGGTTTAGGGACGGTGTGTAATGGCTTGAGTGTGTTTGTGTTGTTGTAGAGTGTTTGTAGATCAGCGCTCTCTTTGCTTTACACTGATGTTTAAAGCGCACCTGACCTCACTGAACACACAGCGGCATTACCTTTAACCTCTCATGTTTACAGCCAATCAGCTTTCACATCAGGATCATCACATGCTGTGACAGAGAGGTCACAGAACTCCGGCCTCTGTGATTGGCTCTTTTCTGACCAATCACAGGACGCGCTCTCACTAACACAGTGGTTTGCAGTCTGTCTTGAAACCCCTGAGAGGGAATCACAATAGAATCAAACAGAAGAAATAAGAAATTATATTTTACATGAAGAAAATAAGTTTTTAGGACCAATAACAAATTTTGCATTGTTTCAGAACAATTAAACACATTTAGCACCTAAATTCTCATTACTGTAATGCAGGGGTTTCAATGGTCAGTAAAATGATTGCATCGGACAGATAAATAAAACATATTATTCTAATTTACATCTGAAACTATATATGTTTAATTGGTTGAACAACTTTGATATGCAACTTTAAATATGAGTGTATATATTAAAATATATCGTATATTAATCAGTTGTATGATGTTGAATGCAAATTAACAGATTATATATAGATAACATATATACACCCACACACACAACCCGAATTCAGGAAATGTTGGGACTTTTTAAAATTTGAATAAAAAGAAAACTAAAAGAATTTCAAATCACATGAGCCAATATTTTATTCACAATTGAACATAGATAACATAACAATTGTTTAAACTGGGAAATTTTTAAATTTTATGCACAAAATGAGCTCATTTCACCCGGACTCTTCTACTATGAAGCCATGCTGTTGTAATAGCTGCAGTATGTGGTTTTGCATTGACCTGCTGAAATACACAAGGCCTTCCCTGAAATAGACATCGTCTGGAGGGGAGCATATGTTGCTCTAAAACCTTTATATACCTTTCAGCATTCATAGTGCCTTCCAAAACATGCAAGCTGCTCATACCGTATGCACTTATGCACCCCCATACCATCAGAGATGCCAAGGGGAAAACGTGATTTCTACCGAGGGGGAACGCTAGAGCCCTGCATTTCAGCCCGGGCCTGATGGGACGGCCTGACTTTTTTATTTTTATATTTTAGACATCCATCAATTAGTGATGAAAAACTGGTGGAAACAACACAAGACCGTGCCGCGACTGTGAAGAGCGGGTCGAGGGTGTTTAGAGTCCCACAGCAGCAGAGAACGCACTGTCAGCGCAGGTGAAGAGTTCTGCTTCAAATACAGGCAATAGGCTGAAGCTTTCCGTAAAGCCCCAGCAAAAGTAATTACCATGAATGTGGCCGGGGGAAATAGTAAGGAGATATTTGAATTATTCTATAGATATACTGTATTTATCATGTCTGTGAGGCATGTATTCGCTGAATTTCGGTTCATTTTTGCGAAGCGCTCCTGTTCAAGACCGAGACGGCAGAAAGCGCATCATTGTTTTCTTAAAGGAACACTCCACTTTTTTTTGGAAATAGGCTCATTCTCCAACTCCCCCAGAGTTAATAAGTTGAGTTTTACCGTCTTTGAATCCATTCAGCTGATCTCCGGATCTGGCGATAGCACTTTTAGCATAGCTTAGCATAGATCATTGAATCCGATTAGACCAGTATCATCGTGTTCAAAAATGACCAAAGAGTTTCGATATTTGTCCTATTTAAAACTCGACTCTTCTGTAGTTATATCGTGTACTAAGACCGGCAGAAAATGAAAAGTTGCGATTTTCTAGGCCGATATGAATAGGAACTATACTCTCATTCCAGCATAATAATCAAGGAACTTTGCTGCCGTACCATGGCGCAGTGATATTACGCAGCGCCTGAAAGTAGTCCCCGGCTATATTATAACTAGTTACCTAGCTGGGGACTACTTTCAGGCGCTGCGTAATATCACTGCGCCTGCTGCGGCCATGTTACGGCAGCAAAGTTCCTTGAGGGGGTCTGGAGTGATTCTGGATGAAGGAATGGTCTCTGATCTCTCGTCAGGTGTCTCTAACCTCATCAGGCGTTATAGGAGAACATTTAGAGCTGTTAAACTGGAGGTTTCAAAAAGTATTGAATAAAAGGGTGCCGTTAATTGTGGCCAATGTATATTAGAGAAAAACATTTATTTCATAATGATATTTCCCCCCATTTTAAATTCTTATTATCCAATGAAAGGTTAGATTTTTGTGAATTTTTTAAATAAAAGATCAAAAGGATTAACAATGCAGATTAATTTTCACAGCCTTCTTTGATCATATTTACCAAGGGTGCCAATATTTTTGGTCATTACTGTATACATATACATATATATATATATATAGAGAGAGAGAGAGAGAGTATATGTAATTTCTCCAAAGTACAGAAAAACGAAAAGAAAAACATTCAGATATAATACAGATATGTCAGAATGAAATACAAAAATTCTAAAAAAAAAAAAAGTCCTAAAATAGGAATCATTTTCCTGAAGAAAAGTAATACATATCTTTCTTAAAAAAATATGAAAGATTATAAGTAATTCTAAATATAAAAATCTGATCATGTTTTTTTTTAGATTCAACCTGAGAGGTGATTCAGTCTGAATTATTACTCTCCCTCTTGGTTTTTTATTTCCTGTATTTATTTATAGAACACATGAAAAGATAGAGAGAGAGATAGATAGAGAGATAGAGAGAGAGAGAGAGAGAGAGAGAGAGATATAGAGAGAGAGAGAGAGAGAGAGAGAGAGAGAGAGAGAGATAGAGAGAGAGAGAGAGAGAGACAGAGAGAGAGAGAGAGAGAGAGAGAGAGAGAGAGATAGAGAGAGAGAGAGAGAGAGAGAGAGAGAGAGGTGGGCATCCAGAGCCTCACCCTCAGATAAGAATGGGCTAAAGTCCGACCACCGAACAAACAC
>CM071957.1:32710000-32790000 GCA_036784905.1 Acrossocheilus fasciatus
TAAAAATGCATTTTTAGTAACTGTTTTGTTTTGTCTGTTTGTATTTTGAAATGACATTTGCATGTTCACAAAACATGCAGCAAATTAAGTAAATTCAATATTTCTAATATAATAGTTTTATTATATTATTAAAAAGTGTAATAATAAATAATTATATTAAAATAATAATGATAAAAATATGAGTAGTAACTTGTTTATATGTATAAATAAATGCTGTTCTTTTGAACTTTCTATTCATCTGTGAATCCTGAAAAATAAAATGCATCACAGTTTCCACAAAAATATTGTGCAGCACGACTGTTTTCAACATTGATAATAATCATAAATGTTTCTTGAGCATTAAATCAGTATATTATTATGATTTCTGAAGATCATGTGACGCTGAAGACTGCAGTAATGATGCTGAAAATACAGCTGTGCATCACAGAAATAAATTACAGTTTAACAGATATTCACAAAGAAAGCATATATTTTACATTTAAATAATATTTAAAATTTTTTACTGTATTTTTGATCAAAGAGACTTGTTTCAAAATTTTTGTCAAATAACCGAGTTGACCCAAATTTACCACCTAAAATCATTCAAGACACCACATAAAATTTCACAACCTCTCAAAAATCTTTACAAATGACCTCTGAACCCGGATTAATGCTCAAATACGTATATGAAGTCACCGCGCAGAAATTAAGAGGAGATTTGAACTCTGTAACCCACTCTTTATTTTCACATGACACTTATCAAACGCTCCATAAAACATTGTTTAAAATAACAGAAAAGCAAAGACATTCATAATGTGACTCATCATTGGAGATCATCTCTTTAAACATCCTGTTTTTCCAGCACTGAGTCATAAATTCCAGCAGTATGTAAACGGGCAGACAACAGGTTAACATGGAAAAATGAGCTGAAACTGATTGTTCACGCGTTCTGCAAACACAGCGGTAACAGCCACCTCCAGGACTCAAGGGGGCGATAGAGTTTCCTTCAAACGTCTGTGTAATTAAACTCAAGCAGTAGGGCTGGGCGGTATATCGAGTTTGTACGATATATCGATATATTTTTTAGAAGTGATACGGTATGAAGCAATATATTCTTCATCTGTAAATGTTAGAAAGCCATGGAAATATTTCCATTTTGCTGTCAGAAGTGCATGAGTATATACATTTTGCTGAAATATTTGTAGTTGGACAATAAATGTGACATATGTAGAATTTTAAAGCTACAAGTAAGTGTATTTGTATGATAGCACTAACAATAAAGTGACTGTAATGGGGTAATCAAAACAGCCTTTTTACTCAATTAGTCTGTGCTTTTTAAAAATTATTTTCATTTTTATTTTAGTAAATTTAACTTCTGCTTTAAAAGCATTATTTATGTGATTTTAACCCTTTTTTGCACATAATATACGCCTACATGCTTACATTCACTTTTTTGTGTTTAATCCAAATACAAAATACTGAGATGTATACTGTATTACTGCAAATCAGCCAAAAAAATTATATGAATATGAATTTTTGCTCATATCGCCCAGTCCTATCAAGAAGCTGAAGATTCGTTCACACTCGCATCTTAAATGCAGTTGTTCAGCTTGTATGGCTTTGGAAATACAGATATGGAGGCTGTAATATTCATGGGTCGTTGAACTGTCAATGATTTTTAACATCGCTGATGAGTTTGCAAACATTTGAACTCTTCACAGAACGGAACAATCATTGAAATTTCATGCTGTTGAGACACCTTTCTCTCTCTCTCTCTCTCTCTCTCTCTCAAATAAATAAATAAATAAAACAATAAATAAATAAATAAATATTTTAAAAAAAGTTAATTGTAATATGTAAAAATGACATGTTATATATAAATTATATATATATATATATAATATATATATATATATTTACATTCATAGCAAACAATTCAATAACACAATACATATATTTATTAATAATACATACAATAAAAGTTAAGTTAAAAAGCAATATATGTTCATATTTAATAACTGTTTATACAATTATATATTTTATTTATTTATTTATTTTTTTAATAAAAACAAATAAATTGCAATATTTACTGTCATAGCATATACATTCTGCCTAAATACATATTTGCAGTTAATTTTTTTTATTAAAAAATACTGTTTCATAAGAAAAATATTTATGGCACAATAAATATTTTTATTAATAATATAAAATAAAAATAAAATAATATAAAAAAGTGTTCTATTAAAAATGGTTATATTTGCCTTATAAAAATTGTTTTTCAAAATAAATAAAAATAAATTAAATAACTATATGTATGCATATATGTATATGTACAGTATATATATATATATATTTACTGTCATAACATATGTACTCTGACTAAATACATTTTTGCATGCACAAAAAAAATTATGTGTGTGTATATACTGTATAACTATATATTTATCAATAATTGTCTTGGTGTTAAATATTTATCGTCCTCCCAAACCTAACTGTGTTTTTCTCCATTTGTTGTTTTAACTGGAGATTTAAACATTCATGTTGATAACGTGGATTGCACTAATACGGTGAGCTTTATGGACATTCTACAATGTTTTAATCTCACTCAGCATGTTAACTTTCCAACGCATAAACACGGTCATACATTAGATCTGGTTTGCACTTCAGGAGTTATCACTGAGCATGTATAAGCTCCTCACGTTCAGTTTGATTCCTCCTTCCTTGCAGACTGTGAAAGAGCGTGTTATCTGTTTTAGGAAAATCACTGATATTGATCTTGACCATCTTAGTCTTACTTGGCGGTTGTGGCCTCTGTTGACCAATATAACACTGTTTTTACATCTATTCTGGATGAGACTGCCCCTCTGAAAAAAAGTGCTGTTTCTTTTCATCACCATGGTATACTTCTGAGTTACGTCGAATGAAAGCTAAAGGCAGGCGGTTAGAGCGGAAATACAAAAAATCTGGTCTAAAAGTTCATAGATCAATGTTTGATCAGCATCAGATTGAATATCACAATGCTCTCAAAGCTTCAAAAATGGCATATTATTCTTCAATTATTAGCAGTGACATCTCTAATCCCAGAGTTCTGTTCAGAACAGTCAACAATCTTATTAAACCTCCTAGTAACCTTAACTGTTCCACTACTGAGCAGTGCAATGAGTTTCTCAATTACTTTTCATCTAAAACTGAGAATATCTATAATTCTATTGCCTGTGATCACGCTTCTGAATTTGTTGACTTGCATCCTCCCAATCTCTCTGATTATGTTGTCTCAAATTGCAATGTTGTTGATTCTGATTTCATTTCTAAACTTGTTTTGTCAGAATTCCAATTCTGTACTACAATGTACCTGTGCAAATGGCAATAAATTCCAATTCAATGAACTCAACTACTTGCATACTGGATCCTTTCCCTTTGTCTGTTATGCCATTATCGATGCCTCACTCAGTGAAGGTATTGTTTCTCCTGCTTTAAAAATGGCAGCAGAAAAAGCCTGGGAGTGATATTACTGAGATGTCCAATTATCAGCTAATTTCTAATTTACCATTCCCGGCAAAATTCCTTGAGCATGTGGTTCTTAGCCAACCCCAAACTCATCTTTTCACGAATAGCCTACTAGAGACTTTTCAATCTGGGTTTAGGTCTGGACACAGTACGGTGACTGCTCTAGTTAGGGTCTTGATTGACCTTCTCGTTATAGCCGATTCTGGGGCTTGTGGCATTTTGGTCCTGTTAGATCTTGTGCTGCATTCGATACGATACGTCACAGCATATTACTGGACAGACTACATAGATGAAGTGGTCTATCTGGAACTGTGTTGAACTGGTTTAAATCTTATCATCCAGAACGTTCTCAGTTTGTTTCCCGGGGTACTAATACATCTCAGACTGTGCCTTTGTGTCAGGGTGTCCCTCAGGGGTCGGTTCTGGGTCCTGTTTTATTTTGCGTTTACATACTGCCACTTGGGCAAATTATTCAGAAGTATGGCCTGGGCTATCATTGTTACGCCAGATTTATATTAGCACTTCTTCCACTTCAACTCTTTCTGCCTGGAAATCAAGGCATGGATGAAACACAACTTTTTAAAGCTAAATTGTTCAAAAACCGAAATTGTATTAACTGGCACTCCATCTAATGTTAATAAGTGCAGTAATTTTAAACTTTCAGTTCACAATACCCAAATATCTCCTTCTGCTCAGGTGCGTAATTTAGGCGTGAT
The DNA here is from genome assembly GCA_036784905.1 of Acrossocheilus fasciatus. Taxonomy (NCBI): domain Eukaryota; kingdom Metazoa; phylum Chordata; class Actinopteri; order Cypriniformes; family Cyprinidae; genus Acrossocheilus; species Acrossocheilus fasciatus. The sequence continues at coordinate 32,714,203 of CM071957.1, forward strand.
CTTTGATGCTCAGCTGACTTTTAATTCTCACTTCAAAAACATTACTAAAGTTGCTTTTTTTACATCTTTGTAACATTGCTCGCATTAGACCCTTTCTCTCTAGGCCTGATGCTGAGAGGCTTATTCATGTCTTTATCACATCACAGCTCGATTATTGTAATTCTCTTTTTGGGGGGTTACCAGCAAGTTCTGTTAAGAGGTTAAGCTGCGTGCGTTTTGACTTATACATCCTCACGCCATCACATTACCCCAGTGATCCAGCAACTTCACTGGCTCCCGGTTCAATCACGTATCGATTTTAAAACTCTGATTTTAACCTATAAAGCAGTGCATGGGCTGGCTCCAGATACATCTATTCACTCTTTCCACTCCTTCTCGCTCTCTCCGCTCTGCTGGTTGTCTCTTTTTGTATCAGCCTCGTTGTAAATTAAAAACCTTGGGAGGGGGGGGGGCTTTTTCCTACAATGCGCCTAAGTTTTGGAACGCATTACCTGCGTTTATTAGGAATGCTGCTTCCTTGGATTGTTTTAAGAGACTTTTAGTAAAGCTTTCAATTTATGATTTATTACTGTGATTCTATTTTTGATATTATGTAGTTTTGGTTGATTTGTTTGTACATGTTGTAGCGCTTTGAATTTAAGAAAGGCGCATTACAAATAAAATTATTATGATTATTATTAATAAATACAAAATTATTTTAAAATAGTATTAATTTTCTATACATAATTTAGTCACACAATGCATTGCTGAAATGTCTGCAGAACGTGAATTTGAGCTGCATCATGAATTGAGCTCAGACACAGAAATCCAGCTTGAGCAGCCAGATACTTCTGGCCATGACCTGTGTGTGTGTGTGTGTGTGTGTGTGTGTGTGTGTGTGTGTGTGTGTGTGTGTGTGTGTGTGTGTGTGCTGGTTTGCACTAACAGGTGTGAGTTTGTATGGGCCATAACATTATTCCATTGGCTTATGCAGGTGCAAACTTCCCATCACCACAAACACACACAGGTTTGTTTTTGTGAATTGTGGGGACTTTCAATAGACTTCTATTGTTTTTATACTGTACAAACCATATTTTTTTTTACCAACCCTACACATAACCCTACCCCTTACAGGAAACTTTGTGCATTTTTACTTTCTCAAAAAAAAAAAAAAAACTCATTCTGTATGATTTATAAGCCTTTTGAAATATGGGGACACTGAGAATGTCCTCATAAATCACCTTCTCCTTGTAATACCCATGTCATTATACACATTTGTGTCCTCATATGTCAGAAAAACACACACACACACACACGCACACTCACACACACACACACACACACACACACACACACACACACACACACACACACACACACACACACACACGCACACTCACACACACACACACACACACACACACACACACACACACACACACACACACACACACACACACACACACACACACACACACACACACACACACACACACACACACACACACACACACACACAGTATGTTTTTTTATGCCTTTTGAATTACGGGGACATAGGCAGTGTCCTCATAAACCACCTTCAAACTGTAATACCACTGTCATACCCATATCATTAAACAAATTTGTGTCCCCGTAAACCACAAAAACCAGTACACACACACACACACACACACACAGCCTGAACGAATCAAATGTGCGTGTATCCCCTCAAATCCACACTGTCAGCTAGATCTGCTGTTCTCTGTATCTCGAAGCTCTCAGATGAACCTCTCTCTCTCTCTCTCTCGCTCAGATCCAGGTGTGTTTTGGCCGATAGCGCAGTGATAAGCAGATCTGTAACAGTGTTTCTGCTGGAGGAGGAAACATGGCCTTGAGCGTCAGGCGGAGAGACGGGAAGGGAGGAAGATTTCTCTCTTTTCGTCTCACTCTCTTTGTCAGACACACACTCCCTAAATTTCTCTCGCAGCCGCCACGACCTTGCATGTAAATAATTATTCAAGAAATGAAAAAAGAAAGGATAAAACGGGAAGAAAGCTTCTTTATTTTCCTCTTGAGTTTTTTGGGAATCACTTCAGATCAAACTACAGTAAATATAATTGTATAATGCTGTGTTTTCTAACTTGGAAAATGTGCGTTTCTATCTTGCCACTTAGAAAACTGCAACAGAAAACTTGAACATTTGAAACATTTGAAGATATACTGTCTTGAAAACTTGAAAATTAATGATAAACATTCACTTCGAAGCTGAAAAAATGAATAAGCGAATTAAGGTTTCTACATTAAATGATTTTAGCATCATTTACCATGTAAAACATGGTAAAACATAGTAAATGATAAAAGTAAATGTGCAAATATTACCTTGCATAGCATTGTTACTGTAATTATCTGCAGTTTGGCTGCAGTATGCTAATCAACAATAAGGAGGTTAACCAATCACATTACATGGAGCTCTACAGTGCTTGATTCTGATTGGTCAATCGCTGAATTCCACAAACAAATGTATTTAAAATGTATATTTAAATGCAACCCCTTAAATTATGGTTTCTCAAATAGTAATTAAGTTAATAACACAAAAATGGTAAAGTGAAAAAAAAATCATTTAAAAACATTTTCGCTACTTTAAGAAAAAATATTTTATTTCAGTTAGTTGCCAAGGCAACGTTTTTTCATCATTTTTTCTACTCGAAAATATTAAAATAACTAAAACCGAAATAAAGACTAAAAACGATACAGAGATATTAAAAAAGCAAAAACTAATAAAAATCACAAAACAAACTGTCTAAAACATTAAAATTAAAATAAAAAAAAATTAGAAATAAAAACTTAAAAAAAAAAGAAAACTAATAGTAGCTTATGTCAATGATACTACAATAACACTAGTAAATAACACCTAATTAAATCATAAAGATTTTAAATCAACAATTATACATCATTATAATAAATACTTTAAAAAAAACTAAAATAATATTATAATTATTATTTTTTATTTATTTTTATAAAAAATTCTCAAGAACCAATTTGAAAACACAATATAAGATACCATGACAGCAAGTTTAAGGCACTAATAAAAAAAAAAAAAAAAAAAAAAATATATATATATATATATATATATATATATATATATATATATATATATATATATATATAAATATATATATATACCTGCATGTCATGTGACTGTCACCAGAGGACTGTTAACGTGAATGTGTTGTTAAATTACTAATATATTAACTTTCCCTAAATTTCTTTGAGTAAACTTTGAGTAAATATTTTAGGCCAAAGTGGTTCAGCAGACAATAAAGTTCGGGAATCCCTGCTTTACACAAACGAAAGAAGGTTCCCGTAGCAAATGAACAGCTGATTAAAAATGATCCTGAGACACTGAAACACTGGCTGACATTATAACTGCAGAATAGGGCTCCGTCCCACCCAACGCTTCACACACTTGCCGGTGGTCACGCCTCTTCCTCGTCTTCTCATCAGAGAAAAACATCACAAGGAGAGTTTGAGAGCAGAGCTGATAAGAGACCAGCGCTCCATTAGTCTCTCTAATTAGTTTGGAATAGTTTGAGAGTTCAGCTTCACATTGGCCAAACGCCACTGCAGAGTAAACTGACAGAACCAAACACTGCACAGACATCTCTCTCTCTGTGTGTGTGTGTGTGTGTGTGTGTGTGTGTGTGTGTGTCTAGTGTGCCGTCCACATACAGCTGCTCTCTAACTAAACCTCATCAGAGATGAACTCAGAATGCTTGACATAGACGGCAAAAATCTCAATTAAATGCAAGTTTATAAAGTATCTACATTGCATATAAAATTTCCATGCCTTTTAAGTTACACAGTTTTAACATAAAATAATAAACTTAATGTGATGCATATTTGTCAGTCATACATAAATGAAAAGGATTTCTGCACTGAAACAATAATTTCTATATGCAACTATTTGATTTTATTTAAATAATCAGTTTCAAAATACATGTATTGAAATCATGGTTATTATAGCTATAACTAAAACTATAACTAAAATCATAAAACATTTTTTGTTACTTGAAATAAAATGAACTTCAACTGAAAAAAAAAAAAATTAAAATATATTTTTAAATATTTTAATTCAGCTAGTTGCCAAGGTATCATTTCTCATTTTCTTTCAAATTATATATATATATATATATATATATATATATATATATATATATATATATATATATATATATACATATATATATATATACACACACACAAACCGCAGAGAAAATATTAAAAATATGAAAAAAAATATTAATGAAAACTATAATAGTATCTGAATGATACTAAAATAACACTTACAATCAACATAAATCTGTTCATTGTGAACATTTATTCATTAAAAAGTATAAACATGGTAAAAATATGCCTATTAAATACATTCAGTTAATTCAAATATATGAGATTGAAAAAAATTCAGTTTATTGACAATAAATATATATATATCTGTTATTGTGAATTTGAATCACAGTCAGTATATTAGTACTATTACACAATCTGACCTGTTTCATTTATGTATTGCAAATATGCATTATTCAAATATTGAATAAAATAGTCAGTTTATAGTTTGTATGAATATAGTTTATATAATTAAGTCGTCTGGAGTTATTTTTAATCAATGCTTAAATATATCAAAATTAATTTTAGTTAGATATTAAACATTTGTCCGTCATCTTGGATGGATTTTGCCATTGAGTTTATGTTGAGCAATGCATCTTTTCTCTGAAAAAGGAAAAGATCTTAGAAACAAGACATTCTGAGTGTGTCCACGCTTCCTTAAAATGCTGCCTACGTAGTTTTTGGAGCACGTGTCCAAGTGTGGCCTTCAAAATTAGACCAATAGTTTACTTAAAAAAAGAAAGTAGGGCACTTGAAAGCGTCATTGTAACACGACGAGTATCACTGATATAATGAGGAAGGAGGAGGAAACTTTCAAGAGGGTCGGCAGTGTTTACCTGGCCGGTTCAGGACCCGAGCGTGAACCCGCTGAGTCCACAGAGGGAAATAACACTGATAGTCCACACACACACACACACACACACACACACACACACACACACACACACACACACACACACACACACACACACACACACACACACACACACACACACACACACACACACACCTGTACACACCAACATGAAGAGGATTCTGCTCGCCTCATTTAACATTTTCATGGGAATCTTGACTCCGATGCAGATCATATGCACCAACAATAGTCTTTCCACCGGAAACAGAAGCAGCATATACCACAAAACTGTGTGTATATCAAAAGTTTGGAGTCAGTAAGATTTAAAAAAAATAAAAGAATACTTTTATTAATCAAGGATGCATTAAACTTTTCAAAAGTGACAGTAAAGACGTTTCATTTCTATTTCAAATGAATGCTGTTCTTCTGAACTTTCTATTCATCTGTGAATCCTGAAAAATGAAACGTATCACAGTTTCCACAAAAATATTGTGCAGCACGACTGTTTTCAACATTGTTAATAATCAGAAATGTTTGTTGAGCAGCAAATCAGCATATTATTATGATTTCTGAAGATCATGTGACACTGAAGACTGCAGTAATGATGCTGAAAATACAGCTGCGCATCACAGAAATAAATTAGAGTTTAATGTAGATTCACATAGAAAACTGCTTTTTTAAATAATAATAATATTTCACAATTTTTACAGCATTTTTGATCAAATTAATGCAGCCTTGATGAGCAGAAGAGACTTCTTTTAAAAACATGATAAAATCTTAATGAACAGTAATGTGGGTGTACATGCATATATATAAAAAGTCATTTATTTAATAAGTAATTAATATTATTTTGTCGGAATACTGAGCTACTTTTGAATAAGCAACAATGGAGAACAATGCTTTGTTTCTTGAAAATTTGATCTGTATTGCAAGTTTAATCCAAATTTGACTTCTCTTCACATCAGTAAAAGACTATTGACCTTCCAGAACTATCAAAGGAACTGAATATCATTTGGTTCAAATATATATATATATATATGTACATGTATATATATTTATAAATTCCCAGCTCTACTCGTAAGCGCATGCGGATGGTTCTGTGTTATCTGCTGCGATGCAGTGCTGACCTGCGCAGTGGTCACTGGACATCCATCATAGCTTATCGTTCTAAGTAAACAGCATGACTGCAACACAGCAATACGCAGACGTGCAGCCAAAGATCAGCCGAGCTTCAGTGTGATCTGAGGCCTTCGCTTTACTTACTCAATTATTTGGAAATACCAGACTTGACCTACGTGTGACTGACTCAACTCTTTATTCAAAAGGCACGGTTTTTAAGCATCGCAGAAACACTTTAAAACACTGAAGCCAAACGCACTCACATCCAAACGAACAGATCTTCAAAATCATTACTTGTTGTGCAATACTGTTTAACCACAACTAAACTAACTCTATAGAAATATCTGGACAACAAGTTTGTTTGCAACATTATTTCAGCTTCTTGCAATTTTTTTTGGACTATTTCTATTTGCAATATAAGCTTTCAGCATTAAAATCCTCTTCACCGTTTGACTTTACCATTTAAAAGACACTTATAGAGAGCCTGAGTGATTCATATTAGCATATTCAAATTAGTATTGTCACTTAATATATATTTTATTTGATGGAATTTATTGTTAAACTGTTTCTTAGGCGCTACATTGGATACTTGTACTTTAATATAATGTTTATGATTCTTTAAAGCACATCTTTAAGGGCTGAGTCTCTACTTCAGCTGAACTTAAATGCACCAAAATTTACAGTTGAACCATTTTTGGTTCCACAAGGAACCATTCACTCAAAGAACCATCTCTTTCTTACCTTTTTATAATCTGAAGAACCTTCTTTCGCCACAAAGAACCTTTGTTAAAGAACAAAGGTTCTTTAACCATTTAGACAAAAAGGTTCTTCTATGGCATCGTGAAGCACTTTTATTTTTAAGAGTGTACTGTATCCCATAATGCAATGCACACAAACTGACATTCATTTCCAGTGTCATGAATAAACTAGAAGCTTGACCAAATATTTCAACATATTTGCATTCATTTCCCCTTAAAAATTTTAATTTTCTACTTTTGTTTTACTTGATATTGTTTTTATTTCTCCTTTTGATTTTATTTTCTTGCAACTGCTTTCATATGCATGTAGGAGAACATGTATGTACAGCTTTCGATTTATGCAAAGTACTGTTGTGCTACTGTATATAAATAAATTCTTAGATAAAAATGCAAAATTTTATTTGCAACAATGTGGCATACTACTATATTTAATGCTGCATACTGTATTCATGCAACTATTTGTTTAAAGCAGCAGGCAGAATACAGTAATACCGTGCAGTATGCAGTAAACACAATGCTAGTATTTCATTCTAACTAAAACAGTAAGACAGGGAGCGTCTCATTGTGTTGGTGTGAGTTCAGGCCTCTATATCAGGCTGTTTACCGTGTTATCACAGTGTTGTGCTGACTGAAGGACACATCTGACCTCAGCGTCCAGATAGAAGAAGGAGTCTCAGCCAGCAGCGCTCTAAAGCTTACGGAAAACTGAACATCCCGATTAATCAGCACTGTATAAAACAAACGCCAAATTTGAATTCAAATGAAATCTTGTCATTTTTATTCTAATCATTTATCATCGTCTCTCTTTCTTTGTAAGTGGTCAGAGGGAGTTGGGGGTCTCTGACTTCTGCCCCGACCCCTGAGGTGTCTCCATCTCTTTAAGACGTCACGTATCAGACCACCAGCGGAGATCGGCACCCGAAACCCAAGACACCCGACTATCTCCCAGTTTTCTCCTCTTTCATCTTCTGTCACGAGATCTGCTGCACTTCTGGTTACAAACCAAGTTTAGAACAGACTCTGTATTTTCTTTATCAACTTCTCACACCGTCTCCATCTTTAGAATCCTCTTCTTATCGCTTCAAGACTAGACACTACAGGCAAAGTAGAAGAAAAATATTTTATATGTTTATTTTATTGCTCTTTATCTATGTCTAGATTTCACTCAAGTTTTTTTTTTCCTACACTTCAGCAGCACTTACCAAACCTTACAGTTTTATGATTGTCTATATTCTGAAGGGTTTTACTGAGGGGTTTGTTCATATATCATTCACCGGGTTTTATTCTTGCATGTTATCTACTTGCTTCTGTAGATTTCAATTACAGTGTCTTTAAAATGATTTTTTTCCTCCACATCAGCAGCACTTACATACACCAAATTTTACCGTTTTTTTTTAACCGGCTTCTATTGAGGGGTTTGTTCATATATCATTTGCCTAGTTTTATTGTAGCACTTTATTTATTTGCATTTGCAGATTTCAATTACAATACGTATCTTTAAAAGCCGGTTTTCTCAAATTAAATTTTTTTCTCCACTTCAGCAGCATTTGCATGCACCAAACAAGAGATTTATTCCTATCTGTATTTAGAATTTTTGTTTGTTTATATATCATACGGCTGAAATTATGCAACTGTTTATTCAGAATTATTATTTTTTTGGACTGTTGACAGTATTTCCCTTCTGTAAAAACTTTTCCTAATATGCCAACAAAATCCAACAAGAAATTTGAACCTGGCTTTATCCATGTGTTCAGATTTATCTTTTGGAAATATATATGCAAATTAGCGGATATTTAATTAGATAAAGCCTCATTTCTATATTTAAACAAAGCTTTTCAGAAAACTACAATGTGTGCAATTCTTAATATAATCAGTCAACTGGCTAAGTTATGATTAAATCTGTTAGTTAGTACTATAGCATGTATCTCTTCGTCATTTGTGTCTCATTGAGAAGGATCACGTCTCCTGCAGGTGTTTGTATTTTGTGACCCTCGTGTACTTGAGATTATCTTTGATTCTAGTCAAAGCTGTGCCTCGCTGACGCTCACATATTACTTTTATCAAAACCGTCTCAAGGTGACGAACAAAACCCTCGTATCTCATGCAGAGATGCACATCAAGATCTCAGAAAATCGGTTTTCATTTGCTAAGACTCGAACTGTGCTCAAATTCACTCAAGATACCGAGTCAGAGATCTCAGTATAAACTTCTCATCAAATTCTTGCAAAATCAAGTTGCTCTACATCCATTGATTCATCTATCCAAGATTAGGATGAGTTTGTTTCTTCATCAGATTTGGAGAAACGCTGCACTGCATCAGTGTCTCAGCAATGGATGCTCTGCAGTGAATGGGTGCCGTCAGAATGAGATTCCAAACAGCTGATAAAAACATCACAATAATCCACACCACCCTTTTTTTTTTAGAGTGTACAAGTGTTTTTTTTTTTTTTTTTTTGATGTGAGAGACAACAGGAGATGGACTTTTTAACTGGAGGAAGTGTTATTATGGGTTATGAAGTCGTTTTTTTGGGCTTGATGGATTTGCTACATACAAAAACGCAGCTTTTGTCTTCTCCAGATGTTAACTGATGGACTGGACTGGAGTGGTGTGGATTATTGTGATGTTTTTATCTGCTGTTTGGACTCTCATTCTGACGGCACCCATTCACTGCAGAGCATCCATTGCTGAGACACGGACACATTTCTACAAATCTGATGAAGAAACAAACTCACCAAGAGTAAATTTTCACCAACTTTTCCTTTAAGTACCATGAGTTTTGAAAAACAACCTCTGAGCAATAAACATTTCCGGTGGTGACAAAAATCTTGGATCTGGAGTCAATCTAACGGTGCGGGACAGACAAATCTTTCAGGATGTTTCAAGATGACAGAATGTGTTTGTTTAGCACAGGAAAACTGTAGGATTCGGAAGAAAGTTAGACAAGGAAACGGAAACACAAAGAGTGATTTTGAAAAGCGATGCAAACAGAGGGACCCTAGCAAGGGTGCGCAGGAGTTTTGGGGCTTTCAGTGGTTTAACAGGACACTTCCCAGAACCCTGGGGTGCCGCCAACACAAACCCCGGGATGCCTGTCTGACCGAGGGAGGGACACAGCGGCGCCACGCCGATTCCCAAGACAACTTATCTCTCCTTCAGTGATAATACTGTCAAAATAACAGCCAGGATACAGCAGAGAGGAACTAGTTAAACCTCTAGTGCGCCCAGGGCCTGTCCATGTTAGATGACTCTCTGAGGGACAATATGTTTTGAACGTGTATCTCATTTTCTCATTCATTCAGTTATTCTCTCAGTTTAAATGTCCATTTAATTTCCCAAAATGTATCAAAAACAAACATGCAAATCATATTATGTCTGTGTCATTTTTTTTGCTGTATTGGCATACACTCATAAACAAGTGAAAATAAATAGATCCAAGATGGCGCCGCTGATGGCAGCCTGCATTGCGTGCTCTGCAGTTGTTTTTATGTTTTTGTTAGTTTGTCCTGTCTTTAGTTATATCCCTGCAATTAGTTTCAGCAGAGACAAATTGCTGGACATTCGGCAGTACACACCGCCCGATATTTCACCAGTTTTTGACTCATCTGATGTTTTACTGGACATTGTAGTCGGCGGAGTAGCAGGGCTGATCAAAGAAGATGTGCTGTTCAGATCTGGAAGCGCTTTTCATTAATTGTAAGCCTTTCTACTCGCCACGGGAGTTTTGCTTGTTCATTCTCGTGAGTGTTTACATTCCTCTGCAAGTGCACGTGAGCTCAGCTTTACAGAAACTCGCTGATCTGATCAGAGAGACAGAGCATAATCACTCGAATGCATATCACTCTGTCCCATGAGCAGCTTTAGGACTCTCTGATCACTGTTTGGTTCATCTCATACCAACCAACAGGCAGAAACTTAAATCAGCTAAACCCGTTTTAAGGACTGTAAAGAGAAGGACTAATGAAGCAGAGTGGGATTTACAAGCCTGTATCCACCTCACTGATTGGAGTGTTTTTGAAGCTGCTGCAAACGATCTGGACGAGCTCACAGAGACTGTAACATCATATATCAGTTTCTGTGAAGATATGTGCATTCCTACCAGGACTCATTTAACTTACAACAGTGACAAACCGTGGTTCACTGCAAAACTCAGACAGCTCCGTCAGGCCAAAGAAGATGCTTACAGAAAGGGGGACAAAGTCTTGTATAAACAGGCCAAATACACACTGGAGATCAGAGTGGCAAAGAGGAATTATTCTGAAAAACTCACTTAAAATTCAGTTCACTTCCAGCAACTCAGCATCAGTGTGGAGAGGTCTGAAAGAGATCACCAACTACAAGACACCATCCCCCAGCACTGCGGAGAATCAACAACTGGCAGATGATCTGAATGAGTTCTACTGCAAGTTTGAAAAAACACCCCACACCCGCCCTGAACACTTCTCCACACAACCATTAACACCCCCAGCAACCCCCCTCTCCCCCACACCTGCAATTCAGATCAGCGAAGATGATGTGCGCCAGGTCTTCCAGAAGCAGAAAAGGAAAAAAGCACCAGGCCCAGATTGTGTTACACCAGTCTGTCTGAAATCGTGTGCTGACCAGCTGGCCCCCATCTTCTCACAGATCTTCAACAGATCACTGGAACTATGCGAAGTCCCCTCATGCTTCAAACGCTCCACCATCATCCCCGTCCCAAAGAAATCCAAAATTACAGGACTAAATGACTACAGACCTGTGGCTCTAACGTCTGTGGTCATGAAGTCATTTGAAAAACTGGTGCTGGCCCACCTGAAGGACATTACTGGACCTTACTGGACCCCCTGCAGTTTGCCTACAGAGCAAACAGGTCTGTGGATGATGCAGTCAACATGAGACTGCATTATATTCTGCAACATCTAGACAGACCAGGGACTTATGTGAGGATCCTGTTTGTGGACTTCAGCTCGGCCTTTAACACTATCATCTCAAACCTCCTCCTGCCGATACTAACTCAGCTCTCCGTCCCCACCTCCGTCTGTCAGTGGATCACCAGCTTCCTGACAGACAGGCAGCAGCTATAGTGAGGCTGAGAAAATACACATCCAGCACCCGTACGATCAGCACTGGTGCCCCTCAGGGCTCTGTCCTCTCCCCGCTGCTCTTCTCCCTCTACACCAACGACTGCACATCTACAGACCCCTCTGTCAAGCTCCTGAAGTTTGCAGACGACACCACACTGATCGGCCTCATTCAGAACGGTGACGAGTCTGCTTACAGACTAGAGGTTAAAGAGCTGGCTGTCAGGTGAAGTCTTAACAACCTGGAGCTGAACACGCTCAAATCAGTGGAGATGATCGTTGGACTTCAGGAGAAACCCCCCTGCACTCCCCCCCCCCCCCCCCCCACTCACCATCATGAACAGCACTGTAACTGCAGTGGAGTCATTCAGCACCATCTCCCAGGACCTGAAGTGGGACACTCACATTGAGTCCACTGTGAAAAAGGCTCAGCAGAAGTTGTACCTCCTTCGTCAGCTGAGGAAGTTCAACCTGCCACAGGAGCTGCTGAAACAGTTCTACTCCACCATCACTGAATCTGTCCTCTGCACGTCAATAACTGTCTGGTTCAGCTCAGCTACCAAATCTGACCTCAGAAGACTACAGAGGGTAATCCGGACTGCAGAGCGAATCATTGATACAACTCTCCCCACTCTCCAAGAACTGTACTCATCCAGAGTGAGCAGAAGGGCTGGCAAAATCACTCTGGACCCTCACATCCAGCACACTCCCTCTTTGAACTGTTATCGTCTGGTCGATGCTACAGAGCTCTGAGCACCAGAACGACCAGCACAGGAACAGTTTCTTCCCTCAGACAATCCATCTCATGAACACCTGACAATAATTGTGGAACACACACTATTTATACACTTATACACTTATTTATCTAACACACATACTTAGGCTACATCTCAATCTGTACATAATATACCTGTACATACAATTGTCAATTTGTATATTGTTATTCTTTATTTACTTGTTTTATTTTTATTTATTTATTTATTTATTCATTTTTATTATCTGTGTTTTTGCTCTGTCGCTGTCATTCTGTTGCACGGTGGAAGCTTCTGTCACGAAAACAAATTCCTCGTTTGTGTAAAGATACCTGGCAATAAAGCTCATTCTGATTCTGATTCTGATAAAGAAAAAAGGGAAAAAATAAACAAATAAGGCCATTGTCAGTAAACTGAAAAAAATTATACTTTCCCCTGGTTTCACAGACAAGGTTTAAGCCTAATCCTAGACTAAAGTGTATGTCTGAGCGGTTTCAACTGAAAGAAACTTGCACTGACTGATCTTAAAATATATCAGTGCCTTTGTTTTGTCTCAAAAAGCACGACCAGTATTGTTTTTTTTCTAAGCACATTTATAAAAATTACTTAAATGTCCTAAATGAACTATGGCCTAATCCTGGTTTAGTCTAAGCCCTGTCTGTGAAACCAGGCCTAATTTTTTTTTCAAGGTAAGTGGTTGCAAACAATTTATTTTAGCTACTTTTAATAAAAACAAATATGTTGAAAGTTATGCTGTTTATTTAAATGTAGCTAAAATGAATTGATTGCAACCACTTAGCTTAAAAAAATTGTAAATTCAATGAATCCTTTTTTCAGTAAAATAAAATAAACTAAATTATATATTGCGATATTGCAATAATCAGCTGCTTACACACATTTTCAAAACTTTGCCTCTTTTTTTTTCCAAACTTTCCACACAAATCCAAGAATTGCACACAAAATGTAAAATGCCTCACATCTCTTGCAAAATGAAGCACTGCATTCAAAATATCACAAACACATCTCAAAAGCAAACATTTGCAAACACCTTTGCCATAATAATAATTCTTGTTAGATTTGTGTGCGTGTTACATAGAGAACTGTGTGTTGTTGTGTTTTGCAAAAAGTGTTTTATGAAATTGAAAACCAAGTCAAAGGCTGAGAATTAGTGTATGGTTTTGCAGATTTGGTGTGTGCTTCTGCTGTTTGAGTGCCAGCTTACAAGTAAAGATTGTGTGTAAGCAGTTGAAAAAACTGTAATAAACAGGATAGCCTACTCTATAGTAAAGATGATAGTATAATAGACTACAGAACTAATTGACTGTACTTTACAAGCTTGTGATACACAAAAACAAGCCACTGAATATTGAGTAAAATTTGCCTTTAAGGGTCAAAAGTGAACTGAACTGCAGTAAAACACAACACACAGCGACATCTACAGGAGCATTGCATCTCTACAGTTACTGCCTACAGGTAAGTTCATAAAGCATAATGTTCACACCAACTATAAAAAGTGTAAAAATCGCTCTAATTAAAAAAAGAAATAACGGAGATCACACCACAGCTGTAAATATAATGACAGAGAAAGGATTTACATATGTAGGCCCTTGAATAAGCTTGTATAATGCCATATACTGTAATGATTTAGTACCATATCAAAACACATATACCATACACATTTTACCATGGCAGTACTGTCATGTCTATGTCATGTCAACCAATTTATTAGTGGCTGGATATGTCATAGCGTTTCTACTAAATTCTACGCCCTTGAAAATCATAACAATAGTTAAGTTATGAATATGAAATAAAAATTCCAATCTGAATCAAAAGATTCGCGAACCCGGGCAGCATCGTTATTTGAATAAACTCTAACCCTAGCCTTAACAACAAAACTTGCGACCAGTGTTGGGAAAGTTACTTTTAAAAGTAATGCATTACAATATTGCGTTACTCCCTAAAAAAGTAACTAATTACATTACTTAGTTACTTTTTATGGAAAGTAATGTGTTATGTTACTTTTGCGTTACATTTTAAATATGAGCAGGACTTGATTGTTTTTAATATAAGAAGTTCTATTTATAGCTAATTTAAAAGCCCTTTCACACCAAAAGTGTAATGAATAAACCTCAGGCTGAAGGAAAAGTAAATTCACGTCTGTACAGTAAAACACAGGTGAAGAAGGTTCAACACTCTTCAGCAATAAAAAAAACAACAAAACAATGAAGCACAATTGTTAGTTTATCTAAAGTCATTTTTGCTTATTATGGTTGAACTGGATCACCAAAGGTCAGCAGAAAATATATCAGTTAATAAAATGGGATTAGATACATTTGTGTTTAATTCATGTTGATGAATGCTAAATCTGTTTTTTTTTTTTTTTGCACATTTAGTATATTCACATTTAGTCTAGAACTACAGTAACATCATGTTCACACACAACGCATCTGTATTTCTGATTTCCCTCAATATGGGGACATTTGTCAATCAATAAATGGGAAAACATTTATTACTTTTTTTAAAGTAACTCAGATATTTTCTTGTAAATTAAAAATGCATTACTTTACTAGTTACTTGAAAAAAAGTAATCTGATTACTTAACTCCCGTTACTTGTAATGCGTTACCCCCAACACTGCTTGCGACCATATTGATTTTGGGACCCAGAATGCACCATGCTCAAAACTGCATAGCAACATGCTAAAACAATCCACACACCTTAGCAACGCCCTGACAACCACCCACAGCGCCATCACAGCAGTAACTTTTTAAAAAAAAAAATTTAAAAATACATTTCTCCCCTAATAAACACTAGTATTTCTTTCAAGAAATGACTATCTAGGTCAAGTTAACTTATCTGTCTGACACAACGGCAAATATACACGTCGACAAAAAACAGCGGTGACTGTTTTTTATACTCACTTCCTCGCAGCAGTAGCAGCAGGTGTTTTTTTCCCCCCCTTTTTCAAATCGCTTTCCCGCTTGTGTGTTTTGTCCCAGCGCGGGCTCCGTCTCAGCTGAACTGTGACAGTCACATGATACACTGTAGCGTTCCGCTCGTACACAAGGTTCTCAGCACATCGAGACTCATGCAGGCGTTCGCGGACTGTAAGTGTTATTTATTTGGTTCTTCCTCGAATTCTGTCAAATATCATCGATTTAATGTAGAAACAGTCTTATTTTTAAAACCCGAAGGCCGTAAACAGTCCATATAGATATACGTCACCAACATCTTCCTCATTTAAATGTTCCTTCAGCAGGGTTTCTTCTTATTTTCATATTAGGTTGTGTCTGATTATTTCATTTATATCAGTGTTTATAATTAAAGATGCATTTTTGAAGAACCAACTTGAATTCATTTCTTCAAAGACGTATCTGGACATTTGTTCAAAGTATCTCAGAGATTTTAATTGTGAAGAAATGAAATTATTATCATCGGTATTACCGATGGTTTATGAATAATATTATTATAAATAGATTTTAATGTTTTTCTCTTGTGCTCAATTGTGCTCAGCAAAAGCAGTAATATTGTAAAATATTTTTACTGTTTAAAATAACTGCTTTCTATTTGAATGTGTGTTAAACTGTAATTTATTTCTGTGATCAAAGCTGAATTTTCAGTCACATGATCCGTCAGAAATCATTCTAATATACTTATTTGCTGCTTAAGAAACATTTTTTATTATTATCAATATTTAAAACATTGTTTCAGGATTGTTTGATGAACAGAAAGATCCAAAGATCAGCATTTATCTGAAATAAAAAGCTTTTGTAACATTATACACTATAACATTCAAAAGCTTGGAGTCAGTATACATTTTTATTTTTATTTCATTTATTTTTATTAAGAAAATTATAGAAATTAATACTTTTATTCAGCAAGGATGCTTTAAATTGATCAAAAGTGATGATAAAGACATTTATAATGTTACAAAAGATAAATGCTGTTCTTCTGAACTTTCTATTCATCAAAGAAACCTGAAAAAATTCTAGTTTTCAACATAATAATAATAATAAAAAATATATTTTTTTAAAACAGCAAATCAGAATATTAGAAAGATTCCTGAAGGATCATGTGACTGCAGTAATGATGCTGAAAAATCAGCTTTGAAATCACAAGATTAAACTACATTTTAAAATATATTAAAATACAAAGCAGTTATTTTAAATAGTAAAATATTTCACAATATTACCGCTTTTGCTGTACTTTGGATCAAATAAATGCAGGCTTGGTGAGCAGATTTTGACTGGTAGTGTATTTTATGCAATTATATGTTTTGTTATTAAAGTATAACAAGGATTCAGGCTGATCTTAATTTTTGGGGAACCATTTAAATATCTTATGTAGCTTCTAAAGAGCAGGCAAAATGAAAAATAAGCAAAAGTAAGATTTGTAAACAAAATCTGTAATGCCTATTGTGTAGAATCAAGGCAGTACTAAATAAAAACAAATGCATTTTTTAATGGTTATAAGCATTTTTCTAATTCTGCGATGGTTGTGTAAAGTTACTTCATGATTTGTGTTGGACTGATCAGTTGTGTGTGTGTTCAGCCGGTTGACGGACTGAAGCGTCGTCATGCCTGTGAACGCCGCTGTGATCAGAGGAGTTCAGAAGCTGGTGCTTTATGAGACCAGAGCCGTAAGTCACATTTCATTCATTATTCATGAAGGACACAATGAAGGTTTTGAATGTAAAGGTCTGGTCTTTTAAATGCAGGGATTTCAGATCAGATCAGCAGCTCGTGCATATTTGAATATGAATACATGCATAAATTCGTGAGAGTTTTTGCATGTCACTGAGCATCATACGATGTTGTCACACAGATGTTAATGTCTCTCTGTGCTGCTAGATGGCAGTGTTCATCCGTTATCAAACTGAGACCTGATGTTGTCTGAACTGCAGCGATGATGTTAAAGTTTGGTGCTACACTCTCAGAAATAAAGGTACGAAAGCTGTCACTGGGGCGGTACCTTTTCAAAAGGTACATGTTTGTACCTAAAGGCTCCATTTTGGTACCTTAAAGGTACATATTTGAACCTAATAGGTACAAAACTGTACCTTTTGAAAATGTACCGCACCGTTGACAGCTTTTGTACCTTTATTTCTGAGAGTGTATCTAAGTATGTCTTAATAATTGATATTTTTGCACAAAGAAAATCAAGTTTTTTTTGGTTTTTTTTGCATTATAACATTACTTTCATGGCAATTAAAACACTAATTTTACCAGTAAATTCTCATTAGTGTAGCAAACAGTATGCAATTCAGAATAGAATAATGAGAATTACAAATAAAAATACAATATCTGGACACATTATAGTAATAATGAATAACTTTTGTAAGTGAAAGTGTGCTCAAGTATGTCTAATCATAATATAAGATCAAATATTTGCAATGAACAACTACAAATAAGCTGATTTGTTTACATTAGAGTTTATATGAATGTACTGAGATCATGCGTTTGGAATAATTAAGATTTTTTCATTGTTGTTGAAAGAAGTCTCTTTTGCTCATCAAGGCTTCATCTATTTGATCAAAAATGCAGTAAACTGTAATATTGTGAAATGTTACAATTTAAAATGACAAGTCAGCATATTAGAGTGATTTCTGAAGGATCATCATGTGACTGGAGCAATGATGCTTTGATCACAGCAATTCATTAAAACACTGTAATAATATTTCCCAATTTTTACTGATTTTACAGTATTTTTCATTAAATAAATGCAGCTTTGGTGAGCAGAAGATACTTTTAAAAAAATCTGAATTTTTCCAAAACTTTGTCCAGTAGTGTATAAAGGAAAGTGTATATTTTAGATGTAGACAATTTTTGTTGACCGCAGATTTTTTTTTTCAACGTTTTAGATCATATTTATTTATTATTCATTAATTAATTTAATATTTAATTGGTTAATTAATTTGTATTATTTATTTATAGATTGTTTATTATTTATATATATATATATATATATATATATATATATATATATATATATATATATATATATATATATATTTATTTATTTATTTTATTTTATTTTTGTGATATTTATAGATTTAGGTAGATATATATTACATTTATTTGAAGAGTTCATTTGCAAAAACAACTCTGTTTTTAACTATTTTCAAAAATCATGTTTTTTCATTGTGCATTCCAATTAATCTCAATCAAACTGCAGGTAAAATGAGGTAAAAATACAGATAACACAATAAAAACATGATAACATAATAAAAAACGTGATTTTTGAAAAAAAAAAAAAAATGTAGTTATCTGTTTTTGCAAATAAACTCTTCATTTATAAACTCTTCAAATCAGCTTTTTTTTTTAAATTTTTTAAATTAATTCATTTTTTTATTATTTTTTTATATTTGTTTGAACTGTAAATATGGCTTATTTTCCTCCTTCTGTTTGCCTCAGTGGGAATTAATTTTTACCTGTTTTCTGGTCCAGCAGGTGAAAATGATGCATCTGATCACTTAATAAAATATTAGCACAGTCTCCTTAACAACACGCATGATATTCTGCTCAATATTGAGTAATAAAACACTGATTTGAGTGCAGTGTCCATCGTTTACTGTGAGATGCAGTGCAGTCCAGTGTGAGTCCATCGTGTCCCTTTAATTTCATGCTGTATTTTACAGTCTTTTAAAGCACGGAACAGGACAGATCAGAGCGTTTATGAGCGCAGCTGTCGTTCATGACAGAATACAGACTATAATAACAGAGAACAAGACCAGCTGTCTTTATCCTCCGTTTGTCGATTTCACTGAGAGTCTTTAATGTGTCTTACCTGGAAATCTGTCCAAATAAGAGCAGAATGCCTCGAACCCTGCTGTTTTCCTTCATATTCACTCAATAACTCTCAGGAAAACAAGTCTGGATCGTATTTCACTCCAAAATCAAAATACGGAAGTCAAATTATTTTCTTCCATAAAGAAAATAAAGGCTGTTTTAAGTCCATCTTGTTGCTTTTTTACATTTTACATATGTAATATACCATATGTGATTTAAATATTATTTGCTAAGTTTATTAAAAAAAAAAAAAAATCTTATAATCACTGTAGAATAAATGTGAATCACAAAAACACTTGAAAGTTCAGACACAACATGTTAATGCGTAATTAATATAAATGAATATAATAAATATGCATATCCTTTTGTTAGGGTGTAATGTGACACTCGCATGAGTTTGAGTTTTTGCTTTTAAAAAATGTTTAATTGTATTTTTTGTGTTTCTCAGAGGTTTTTTCTGGTGGGCAGTAATAATGCGCAAACAAAAAACCGCGTCCTGAAGATCGACCGCACTGAACCACGAGATCTGGTCATTATTGATGATAAGGTGAGCTGCTTATAATCTTCAGAAACAAGTCAACAAGAAATGCTGTTTGATATCGGATTTATTTATTTTATATTCACTGTGGTGGAAATAACATTTTAAACCTTTTTGGAATGAAACAAACTAACTTAAATTTGATCCCTGATGTGAATTTATATAATTTATTTATTTATTTTAGTTTTAGTAATTTTGTTATGTGCTTTTGTCATTTTTATTCATGTTTTGGTTTTTATATTTTATATGTAGATTTAATTTGTGTTTATTTTATTTTTAGTGTTGGTATGCACTTGTGGTTAATTTTATTTTATTTTATTTATTCTAATTTTAGTAGTTTTATGTGCTTTTGTCTTTTTAGTTGTAGTGTTTTCTATGCATGTATTTTTTTTCTATTTCTATGCAGCTTTATTTTTATAGTTTAGTTTTAGTAATTTTGTTGTGTGCTTTTGTCACTTTTTTTTTTTTTCTTTTTTTTTAAAATATTTTTTGTCTTTTTCTTGTTTTTTTTCTATATAGGTTTAATTTAACTTTGTTTTATATCAGTTAGTTGGCAACATTTTCCATGTTTCTTTTCTTTCTTAATTTTATTATTATTTTTTATTTATTTTTTTAGTAAATCGCTGTGTACTCTGGTGAAAATAACATTTTAAATATTATGTGTGTGTGTGTGTGTGTGTGTGTGTGTGTGTGTGGCAGCATGTTTACAGTCAGCAGGAAGTGCGGGAGCTGCTGGGCCGTCTGGATCTTGGCAATCGCACTAAGATCGGACAGAAGGGATCCTCCGGTCTTTCCAGAGCCGTTTCTGCCTACGGCATTGTGGGTAAGAGCCTTTTTTCCCTTGGATTGCACAAAGTTTCATTTCCTTTGTTTATTCATCTCCTCCTCCGCCTCCGTCTGGTCAATTAGCTGTGCACTAATGCAATTAGCCGTAACGGTGCGGTTTTAGCGCAGGCACGTGTGTTTTCTAAAGGTCAGGTGAGCGCTTCTGAAGCAGCGGATGCCCACGCGGTTTACCTGAGACGCCTCGTCGCCATGGAAACCGCGCACCGCCCACGCGCTGGAGATTTACACCACAACAATAACACAAAATAACAGTGTCCTCTTCACCGATTCTGTCTGGAGCGGTCAGTTTTATTTTCTGAAATGAGCTTAGGAGCCTCGTTTGAGTAACGAGCACACAAAACTGTCACATGACAGTCGGCTCCATTATTAAAGTGAGAAAACAAACTCTTCAAACAGTCTGTGTATCCGCAATCTGTGTTTTTACTGGTCAGTGTTATTTTAGGATTATTTATATTATATTATAGTATTTTTTAAATATTTTTTTAATATTCTGTAATATTGAATATTTTAGTTTACGTTTTAATAATTTTATGTGCTTTTGTCTTTTTAGTAGTTTTTAAAAATAGTTTTAGTAATTTTTGTCATTTTTTTATTATTATTATATTATTATTATTATTATTATTTTTAATATTTCTATTTAGATTTTAGTAATTTTGTTGTGTTCTATCATTTTTTTTATTAGATTAAAAAAATCTATTTAGCTTTCTATTATATTCTGTTTTAGTAATTTGTAATTCTTTGGTCATTTAAAAAAAATGTTTTAGTAATTTTATTTGCTTTTGTCATTTTTTTTTTTATTATTTAAAAATAATATTTCTATTTAGCTTTAATTTCTGTTCTGTTTTAGTTTAGTTTTTTTATTGTTTGGTCATTAAATTTTGTGCTTTTGTCATTTTTATAGTACATTTTTTAGCTTTATTTCACATTTATTTAGTTTCATTTATTTAGTTATGTTGTGCTTTTGTCAGTTTTATTAGTTAATATATATATATATATATATATATATATATATATATATGTGTGTATCTATTTGTATTTATTTCAGGTAATTTGTTATACATAGTTATAATAGTTTTAGTTTTAAATAGTTTCATACCTTTTTTGTCATTTATAGTAGTTTTTTTTTTTAAATAGTTCTATCTAGCTTTAATTTGCATTTATTCATTTTTAGTAGTTTTAGTAATTTTGTTTTTTGCTTTTTGTCATTTTTGTTATTTTTTAATATGTCTGTCTAACTTCAATTTGTTTTTCATCTAATATTTATATTTTACATATATTCATGCATTTGCAAGATGCTTTTATCCAGAGCTATAAATGCATTCAAGCTATATACATTTGATCACTTGATGCACTCCCCGGGAATCAAACCCATGTCTTTGGCACAGCATTACTGTTTATGGAATGTTTATTTTGTTTTGGCTGTATTTCAATTAATGAAAACAATCTGAATAGTTTTAGTTACCAATTACAGCACTTTTCTGTTTTTTGGGCTTGTGTTTTTCTGTCTGCACACGCTCATATCCATCTGAAGCCGCTCCGAATCGTGTCCGACTGAACCTGCAGGTCAGAATCAGCGTCTCCACACACAATCACGGCCGGCGCTGTGAGAAACTGAGTGATGATGATCTGCAGGTCATGGCCTACTTCTGCTGACACACATCTCGTCACACCTCACTTTTAGTTGTGTTAGTCACTGAAATTGTGTCTTATGCAACCTCCGTATGCCTCTAATCACCTTCTGCTGAGGGAGTGGCGTCGTGGAAGTAATAATAAGTGCAAATTTAGTGCACAAACAAGTAGATCAGAACATTGATGTGTGTCGTGTTTACGACACACCTGATAGATTCATGACAAACACCACGGTGTGTTGTTGTGTGTCAGCGGTTGATTATACTCTCACTTCTCGTCATTAGAGTAATGTGTTCGCCTCTGAATGCACTTTAAAAATGAAAGAGAACGGAAATATTGCTGTTTACTCCACATTCAATGTAATGGCTCACTCAAAAATGAACAATTGCTGAAAATATCCCCCACCTCAGGCCATCCGAGATTAGAGTGAGTGTGTTTCTTCATCAGGTTTGGAGAAATGTGTCTCTGCATCAGTGTCTCAGCAATGGATGCTCTGCAGTGAATGGGTGCCGTCAGAATGAGAGTCTGATAAAAACATCACAATAATAACATAATCATAAGCAGCACACATAAGTATTGATCTGAAAAAATTAAAAACAGTAACACACAATAAGAAAATAAAACATAATACAATAAGATCTCATTAGTTTGTGCATTAGCTAACATGAACTAACAATGAGCAGCTATATGTTTTACAGAATTTATTGGTCTTTAATGTTAAATAAAAATATGATTGTTCATTTTAGTTAACAGTGCATTAATTAATGTTAACAGATGCATCTTTGGATTTTAAAAATGTAGTAAATATCAGGGTTAATGTATGCTTGACATACTGTTTTAATTTTGAATTAATATTTTTATTTTTTATTTTCATTGAAAAGTTCAAGTTTTAGTAATGTTTTAGCAGTTTTGCTTTTTATATATATATATATATATATATATATATATATATATATATATATATATATATATATATATATAATTATAATATAAGCCTTAATTTAAGATTTATGTATTTTAATTGCATATTAAATTTCCATGCATTTTGATTACACAGTTTTAACAAAATAAAAAACTTATTGTCAGATTTCTGTAATAAATTGAATGTGTTTAAAATTCACGATAACCAGATGTATGTTTATCATCAATAAATCCAGTTTGTTTCAGTCTTATGTTTCAGGTTTTTTAATCACAGAAAACTTTTATGTGCGACTGACAAAAATGCATCACATTAAGTTTATTAGTTCATGTAAAAATCCAAATGCATGGAAATTGTACACTGTAAAAAGTGAAAGTTGACTTAACTTAAAAAAATTGAGGAAACCTGTTGCCTTAAAATTATTAAGTACATAATAATTTTAAAAAAAGTTATTTTTTTAATTATTATTTACTTAATTTTAAGGCAACGGGTTTCCTCAATTTTTTTAAGTTAAGTCAACTTTCACTTTTTACAGTGTATATGCGATTCAAATACATAATTTCTTCAATTGAAAGTATTGTCCATTATTAGGCCGTTAACTGAATTAGTTAATTTGTTTTAATTGATTTATTTCCCTGTATTTTCACTTGTCTCTCACCATCTTATTAGTCGTGGAAGCTGATGGCACAAAATCATAAACAAACAAAGTAACGTACTGTAGTTAACTAACGAGACCTTACTGTAAAATGTAAAACACCCACATGATTCACTGTCTTCTCTCTTTCAGGCTTCGTGCGGTTTCTGGAGGGTTACTATATCGTGCTGATCACGAAACGTCGTAAAATGGCGGATATCGGCGGCCACTCGATTTATAAGATTGAAGACACGAATATGATCTACATTCCTAATGACTCCGTGAGAGTCACACACCCTGATGAGGCCCGGTGAGTCCGTTTATGCACATTTGATAATCATACGGTAACTTTACTGTAATTATTGTTTTTAGTGTGTTCTACAGAGAGTGACCAATAAGATCATTCGGATTTGGTCACATGAGAGTCTGTGTTCAGAAAGTACTGCTAGTGTACTGCTTACTACACACTAAGTAGGCCTCTAAATAATCAACCTGAAAAAGTTGTCGTCTGATTGATAGTTTAGAGTTTTTTTTTATCCAGTAAAAGCTCTTTTAGTGTAATTGTAGAAACGCTTCTGCGTCTCAAATCTGGACTGATTTTGATCAAGTAAAGGTCAGAATAACTGCAGTCGTATCTCCAGATGAACACTTGCTGGACTGAAGCAGCTCAGCTTTACTTGATTCTCCATCAATCATTTTCTAGAAACATCAGTGCAAAAGGACAAAACGAGGGACCACATCTGTAGCATGGACACGCGTTTTTAAGCACTGCAGTTTTAAAACAACCGATTTTATACTGTTGAAACACAAAAAACAGAGCTAAATGCGTGCGCCCATCTTCGTTTCTATGTGAGAGGACCGCGCCTTTTGTTTTTTTGCCGCTTTATTGACTTTGAATGATTACATAAACACACTTATATGCGTCACAATCCCCGTCTTGGCAAGTATCCTCATAAAGACAGTGATTTAGGTGTTAAGAGAGAGGAAACAGCTAAAAGAGAAAACGCATATGTAACAATATATTGGATCCGGACTTCGGTCTTAAAGGAGAAGCTGTCCAATATTCGTTCTGTCTGCCATTCATATTAATCATAGCACATTGCTAGAAAATCTCTCACTGTTCTTGACTAAATCACTTTTGTAGCTTTAATAAGAAGAAATAATTATAAAAAATAATTATATATATATATATATATATATATATATGTTCCCAGGTCCAGAAACGTAGTAAATACATCAGTAAAACAGTCCATGTGACATCAGTGGCTCAACTTCAGTTTTGCGATGCTGCGAGAATACTTGTTTTTTGCGCAAAGAAAACAAAAATAACATAATTTACTCAACCATTCGATGTTTCTGGACCTGGGAACATTTCAGTTGTGTTGCTGTCTATGGGAGGGTCAGATAGCTCTCCGATTTCATCAGAAATATCTTAATTTGTGTTCTGAAGATAAACGAAGGTCGTACGGGTCTGGAACGACATGAGGGTGAGTAATTAATGACAGAATTTTCATTTTGGGGTGAACTATCCCTATAACAGGTTCACTGACAAGATCAGACTTCAAATGAATCATATGCAGAGGCACATTAACACGGCTCATCTCAATGCCTCGGACTAATACATCAAAACCAGTGTAGGTATCAGCAGAAAATGGCAAGCTATGCTCAAGAATAAAGGATTGAGCAGATCCTGTGTCTCGAAGCATGACCACTGGCTTATACTCAGCATCAGAGAATATAGACACCATGCCCTCGAAAACAAACAGCTGGTAACTTTCTACATCAGCTGAGCTTAATTTTGGTAGAGACTGAGCAAGTGCTACACTCAACTCTTAAAGTCTTCTAGCAAGATCGACTCCAGAGAGCAATCAAGAAAAACTAGCGCTCACCAAAACTGCGTTGCATGCGACCAAATCCTGAATTTAGAAGTGACATGCATGCAATTGTCACGAGGCAGCGAGGGAAAATTTCACAATTTTGTACGGAAAAATAGACGAACGAGCTCCTCCCATTTATTATTTCAGAGACGGACGAGCCCTCATTTGTTAATTAATGTTAACTAGGGGTTACAGAGCGGAAGTAACAAAGTTAAAAGATATGATTTAATAAATAAGTGAACGTTGAGAAATCTCCTTTTCCTCTCTTCCCAGCTCTTATCACTTTCACCATTGACGCTTCCCATAAAACCCTCTATTTAACACCATAATACAAATTCAATATTTTTGACTCTAAATAAAATCGAGCTGTTTTTTCTTCATATTGTCATAAAAAGCCTGATAAATAAATACATTTAAATAGAAAAACACTCATCAAAACTTTTTTTTTTTTTTATTATTTTACAAAAATGTTTTGTACAAGGTTATAACTGTTACATAAAAAAAAAATGCATATATGCTGTTATTTCATATGCCAGGCTTTACAGGGTTAAGTAGTTAATGATTTGCAGTTGTTATATTAGTGTCATTTTATCGAGTTATAGTGTTATTTTGTATCCAATTTTGTGTTAAAATGTCTTAACTTTTAGCATTCAGAATAAATAATGAGTTTTTGAGGCTCTTTGTGTACAGAAATCTCACACACAGTGTGTTTTGAGCATGCATACTGCAGTAGTAGTGATTATATAGTTAGTATGCTGTTCAGACTGTGTGTCTGTTTCTTCAAGTTTTCCTGGCACACCGTGTCTGTCCTGCTGCGGTCGGTCACTCTGATCTCTGGATGCAATTCACACGTGTGTGTGTGTGTGTGTGTGTGTGTGTGTGTGTGTGTGTGTGTGTGTGTGTGTGTGTGTGTGTGTGTGTGTGTGTATGACGACAGTGAGGTTTGTGATTCGTCACTCCTGATGTGTGTTAGAGCTCTACAGTAACACACAGTACTTTCAGAAGAACAGCCTGTATCTGTTGGCTCATGTAACACGAGACACAGTTTACGTCTTTGTGTCCAATTTAGGTCGAGCGCTTCAGTAACATTGCTTTTCCTTCAGATCGTATTACATTGTATCTGAAGAATTTGAGTTGTTTCTTGCAAGCCACTTTCTAATAAAACAAAAACACCCAGCAAAAACTACATTGTTATTATCTTGGTACTAGTGGTCAAGCGTTTTAATGTTTTTAAAGTCTCTTCTGCTCACCAAGGAAGCATTTATTTGATCTAAAATACATTAAAAATTATGAAAATTTATTACAATTTGAAATAAGTGAGTTATATGTGAATATCTGTTAAACTGTAATTTATTTCTGTGATGCGCAGCTGTATTTTCAGCATCATTACTGCAGTCTTCAGTGTCACATGATCTTCAGAAATCATAATAATATACTGATTTGCTGCTCGAGAAACATTTCTGATTATTATCAATGTTGAAAACAGTCGTGCTGCACAATATTTTTGTGGAAACTGATGCATTTTATTTTTCAGGATTCACAGATGAATAGAAAGAACAGCATTTATTTGAAACAGAAATCTTTCAATGAATTTAATGCATCCTTGCTGTATGAAACTATTAATTTGTTTAAAAAAATGGTAGTGCAACAATAATATCTGTCAGCATGACTGTTTTCAACATTGATAATAATCAGAAGTGTTTCTCGAGCAGCAAATCAGTATATTATTATGATTTCTGAAGATCATGTGACACTGAAGACTGCAGTAATGATGCTGAAAATACAGCTGCGCATCACAGAAATAAATTACAGTTTAACAGATATTCACATAGAACACAGCTGTTTTAATTTATAATAATATTTCACAATTTTTAGTGTATTTTGGATCAAATAAATAATGTCTTGGTGAGCAAAACAGACTTCTTTCAAAAAAAAAAAAATCTCAGTCATTCCATACTTTATTAATGTAGGCCCAATTATTTAATGATTATATCATGAACAACAAATTCAGACAAGAATGTTTTAATTTGCTGTTTTCTTTGCATGTTTTTCCACAGATATGTGAGAATCTTCCAGAACGTGGATCTGTCCAGTAACTTCTACTTCAGGTGAGTGTTGATCCTTCATCTGTCCGTCTTGTTGTTTATCTCAGAGCCCTTTAGAAAGCGTCTCGTACCCATAACGCAGTGACCTCGAATCACTTCCAGATCATTGTAATGGAAATATGATTTCTTGAGCTCCTCAGATGCGCTGCTCATGTGGCCTTATTTGTCCTTTTCCCCGTTTCTTTCCACCAATCTGGCCGTAACGTTTTCTTCTCCGTCTCTTGGTTCAGAAAAGAAGTGTATTAAAGCAGCTGAAGTCATTTCAGTCGAATAATAATACAAATAATCAGACAGCAGTCCTTTGAACATTATAAATGTCTGAATGTTGTTAGATCACAAAATATATCAAGTGCCATTTATTGTCAAGAAAGATTTGACAGACAAACATCCGACAAAAAAATCTTGAATATTGATGCATATGTACTTTCTTTTTTTCATCGTAGTGAAAAAGAGTACTTTAAGAACTTTACTGTAAGAATTTTAATCTCAGACCTCCTTCCTATATATATATATATATATATATATATATATAAATAATTCTGACTTCTGATATATATATATATATATATATATAGATAGATATTGCTAATATTTCTATTAATTCTATAGTTTTTATTTAATTTTTTTTTGTACAATTTATTTGTATTTTTACTTTTTTTTTTTTTTTTAAATGTCTATAGTTTTCTATATTAGTTTTAATTTTAGTTATAGTTATTTTAGTACTAAAATTTAATAAAATTTCAACTAATTGAAAATGAGAAAAGGCTTGGTAGATAACTGAAGGTTAAAGTTTATATTTTATTTCAGTCATCATTTACTTTGTTTCAAGTAACATTTTTATTTTTATTTTTTATTGTTTGAGTAAAAAAAAAATGTGTGTGTGTGTGTAGAATAAATGTATAAAATGTTGTCATAAAAATATGAAAAATAAATACATTTCTGTAATATGCATTGCATTTTTAGTGTACTTTTGAATAAATAGGTAGATCTGGAAAAAATATATATCAGTTACAAAAATTATTTACCCTCATTTAACTTTATTGATCTGACTTCATCATCATCATTACTAATAATATTATTTATATATAATTTTATAATTTTTCTTAGCCCTGAATTTTCATGTGGTTCTGTATTTGATTTATTAGCGAGGGCTTTGATTGATAAAATCAGCTCATTAATCTAAATTAATTTCCATCATGTTAGCTGAAATTTAATCTTCTGTTGGCATAACTTTCACATTAATACAGTTTGATCTACAAAACAGCAAAGCAAGCAGAAGTTAATTAGTTAGTATTTGCTTCAGAAGTTTGTTGTTTTGTGTCCCGCTGGTGAATGAGGAAAACAGAGAGAAGAGCGTTGATAAATTGAACACGTATTCATTTTGCATGTGGACGGGCTCTGAGAACGAGATGTCGTCTTGTGGGAAGCTGAAATAATTGCATGTGAGCGCTGATGAACTTATGCATCTCTCCAAACGAGTTCATTCGGTGCGCTTCATCTCTAAGCAACATGCTGCCTGTCGCCTAGCAACAGTGAAAGCTGCATCCCGCTGCTCGACACACATGAGAAGCGTGATGATGTCTGCCTTGAGTTCACGTGACCCTTTGACCTTTGACCTTTGAACTGTAGTTACAGCTACGACCTGAGCCACTCGCTGCAGTATAACATGACGCTGCTGCAGATGCCGTGTGATGCTGGAGAAACCGAGGAGCTCAACACCAGCGGCAGACAGGACAGCTTTGACATCTTCGAGGAGGAGGGACTCCCCACTCAAGGCATGCTTTCTTAGCAGTCTTGGATTTTATTTTTTTAAATTAAATTAATTTAAAATAAAGTAAAATGTATTAGCTTTTTTTTATATATATATATATATATATATATATATTAGTGTTTTTGGTTTTTATTTGCTTATTTTATATTTAATTTTATTTGGTTTGATTATTTTCTTTCTTAATTTATACATTTAGATTTTATATATGTTTTATAGCATTTTCAGTAGCGTTGTATTTTAAAATGATTTAGTATTTTCTTTCATATTTTTCATTTCATGTTTAAACTATTTTATTTTCCATTATTATTATGATTATTATATTGTTATTATTGATTATTATATAATCGCATCCAAAATAAAAGTTTTTGTTCACATAATATATCTTAGTGTACTGTGTATATTTATTATGTATATATAAATACAAACACATGCATGTGTATATTTAAGAAAAAATATGTAATATTTATTTATTTTATATATAAATACATGTAAATATTTTAAAAATATATACTGTATCTGTGTGCTTTTATTTATAGATAATAAATATACACAGTACACAAACATATATTATGTAAACAAAAACTTTTTTTTGAATGTGATTAATCACAATTAATCATTTGACAGCACTAAATAGTTTATGTATTTATTTTTTATATATATTTTGTATCGCCCTTGAGTTTTATTTTATATTATGAATTTATATATTTAATTTATAGCACTTAAAATTGTATTTTATTTTAATTTATGTTTTTATTTTTTGTTTTTAATTTTATTTCTTAATTTATATTTATATATATATTTTATAGCACTCTTGGGTTTTGTTTTATGCTATTTATT
The DNA here is from genome assembly GCA_036784905.1 of Acrossocheilus fasciatus. Taxonomy (NCBI): domain Eukaryota; kingdom Metazoa; phylum Chordata; class Actinopteri; order Cypriniformes; family Cyprinidae; genus Acrossocheilus; species Acrossocheilus fasciatus. The sequence continues at coordinate 32,744,808 of CM071957.1, forward strand.
TTATATTTTTATTTTATTGTTGTTATTTCATTATTTATTTATTTAATTGTCAAGGTCTCAACTCTGGCTTTTTTTTTTTAGCCCTTTTTTGTTTCTTTTCTTGTTATAGAGAAAGGACTTGATTCCAGTTATTTATTCTCTTCTCATTGGCATTATTAATTGGTGTGTTTGTGTTTCAGTTGTCCACAGTTTAATTAACGAGCCGTACGCTAAGTATGTGTGGAATGTTCGTCTGCTGGAGAAGGTCAAAGACATCGTCCATCCTGATTGGCTGCTCTACATCATTCATGGATTCTGCGGCCAATCCAGTATCCTCGTATATGATGTTTTTATAGATAATGTTCGGTTGTTGTCTCAGATCCGTCTCCGTCTGTCTGTGGTCTGTAGTGCGTACGAATGTTTTCATATAGATGAACCTCTGAGCCCAAAGTCAGACAAAACAAAGTCTGTGCCCGTTTCACACTGATGCACATTGATGTGTGTGTGTGTGTGTGTGTGTGTGTATGAGATACAACAACAGAAACAGCGTCCACAAAATGAATGTAACAGCAGCTGATGCGCACAGTGTAGTCGGCATTGTTTATTTATAATGGCAGTGATCTAGTTTTATAATTGCTTTCCACATGTCATCCTGCAAAAATACAGCTAAAACCTACTTTTACATTTTTTTTATTTTCTAATTTCTTTTGTGCATCCTTTTGCAAAATATTATTAAAACCTATTTATTTATTTGTTTCTTTACCCTTATGCAAAATTGTTAAAAACAACAATTTTATTTTATTTTTTATTTTTGTTATTTTGTACCCTACATTTGTATTTTATTTTATTTTGTACCCTTCTGCAAAAGTTACCAATTTTATATAATTTTTCCATTATTTTTCTATTTTTCTTTTTCTCTTACGTTGTGCCCTTCTGCTAAATAATACATTTTTTTTATTTTATTTTAATGTATTCTTCTGTAAAATACAATTTTACAAAACCTACTAAATAGAAAACCTTGTTTTTTTATTATTATTTTTGTTTTATTTTGCACCTGACCACAAAATAGTTTTTATTTAAAATTTTTATTTTATAATTTTTTTTAATTTATTTACCCTTCTGCAAAATACAAACTCACTTAATTGATTTTTTTTCACCCTTACATTAATCACAATTTTAAATAAATAAAATTATTTTTACAATTATTTATAAAAAAAATGTAAATGATTTTTATTTTATTTTTTTGTTTTACCCTTCTGCAAAATAGTTCAAATCTGTTTTATTTTATTCTGTAAAATACAGCTAAAACTCCATTCTGATAGCACCACATGGCTTCACATTAATTATATTAATCACTATTTTAAATAAATAAAATAAATACATTATTATTTATTTTTACAATTATTTTATAAAAATTTTTTTAATGATTTTTATTTTATTTTTTTGTTTTACCCTTCTGCAAAATAGTTCAAATCTGTTTTATTTTATTTTATTTATTTATTTATTTATTTATTTATTTATTTATTTATTTATTTATTTATTTATTTATTTATTTATTTATTTATTTATTTATTTATTTATTATTTTATTTTATTCTGCAAAATACAGCTAAAACTCCCTTCTGATAGCATCACATGGCTTCTAGCTGATCGAAGCTGCTCTGGAGGGTTTATCATCTCAGCTGTCTGCTGGGGAAGCTGATCTCGACCCGCTAGATCACCTTGAACCAGCAACAAACCAGTTACCGTGTCCCAGAAACTAGCTCGACATCAGCTGTTTTTCCCAGCAGAAAGTTCAGGAGGGTCAAAACTGAACAAAAAGGTTCAAAAGGAGCTAAAAGAACACAAAGAGAGAGAAATGGTCATCCGGAGAGAGTCTGGAGCTGTTGATTGCTGTGTGGCGTAATGGTTTCTCTCTGTGAGGAGCCTGAAGCAGCGGTGAAGGGGTTCACGGATGTCAACAGTGTTTTCACAGAGCGATGGAGACGCTGAATGATCTCAGAGCCTAATGCATTCATACGAGCAAAATAAGAACCGAGAAGCACACAAAACACTTGAGAAATCATAGGTTGGGGTCAGTAAGATTTATATTGTTTTTTATGTTTCAATTACATTTTTTTTTTTACTTTTCTTTGTTCATTATTTTATTTTATTTTTGATTCAGAGCTAAACCCCCCCCCCCCCCCCCCCCAAAAAAAAAAAACTAATGTCTGAATATGTGTACTTCTCTACCATATAGTATGCAAAAAGTAGTATGTCGAATCCCTAGGCTGTCTGAAAACTCAATTAGAGTTCAAAGTCAAATGAAGTATTTGGATGTCCTAGTAATTGCTGTTTTGTATACTGAAGTAGAGAAGTAGGTGTATTTAGACAGCTCTAATTGTAGTACGCACTTGCAATAAGCTCTTCACTTCACTCTACAGATAGTATGCGAACACAGCCAGCAGTCATAAAAATATATACAAAATGCAGAGAATATTTTTAATTTAATTTTTCATTATTTTATTTCTTTGATCTTCAGAGCTTTTAATTTAAATTATTTTGATTATTTAAATTTTTTGCATTTATTTAAATTTTTTTTTAATCTATCTTTTCAGCTTTTAATTATTATTTTTCATTTTTGTATTTCATTATTTTTAAACTTTTTTTTTCTTTTCTTTACAAAATACAGACTCAAATCCTACTTTATTTAATTTAATTTGATTTTAATAATTGATACTTAATTTAATTATTTTCATTTCTTGTACCCTTCTGCAAAATGCAGTGAAAACCTATACTTATTTTATTTTTTGTTGTTTTTTATTTTGATTTACCGTAACGTTATATTCCAGATTTCTGGTGGAATTTGTTATTTTTATTTCGTCGTCTCCAGATGTGTTGATATCAGATGTTAGTGTCGTTGTTCTTTAACGCTGGTGCTCAGAGCTGCTGATCTACGGTCGGCCGGTGCACGTCACGCTCATCGCCCGCCGCTCCAGCCGCTTCGCCGGGACGCGGTTCCTCAAGCGAGGAGCGAACTGTGAGGTACGGACCATGTGCTCGTTTGTCCTACACGAGCCGTGCTTCTTCTGTATTTATCTCTGTTTGTTCAGGTGTGATTATGTAACGTTCGTTTGCTCTAAAGCTGTCGGCCGTTAAAGCTTCTCTAAGCTCTCTGTGATGCTTTATGATGGGGAAGATACTTCAAAACTGCAGACTGACGTATTTCAGAGCTGCTCATTTCACAATTAAACCACAGTCAAGCTGTCTTTGAGAAAGTATTTCACTGCACTACAGGATGCTTACAAAAGTCTGTAATTGTGTTGAAGCTACTTAAGGGAACGTTGTACTTGTGTAAGTATTATTTGTAAATTTTTGATTGTTTATCTTTGATTTTCAGAGCTGAAAACATACCCCGTGTCTGAATTTTTCTTCTGAATATTTCTTCTTAACTTCTCGACCCTGAAATATGCAAAAAGTAGTATTTCAAAGCACTAGGCTACCCGAAAACTCAAACACAGTGTGAATTTATACACAGTGTTTTATATCATTTATATAATTTCATTTTATTTTATACCCTTCTGAAAAATATATTTTATTTTATTTAATATTATTTTAAAATTTTATTAAATGGTTTTGTTGTATTTAACTTTATTTTGCTATATATATATATATATATATATATATATATATATATATATATATATAAAAATAAAATAATAATGTTTTATTAAAAGATAGGCATTTTAATTAATTTAATTAATTAAATATTTATCATTTCATTTTTTTAACCTTTTTTTATTTTTAAAAATGTTTAATTAAAAGCTACTTATTTTATTTTATGTTATATGTCTTTGATTTTCAGAGCTCAAAACATGTTTTAATGTTTTTTAATTTTATTAAATGTTTTTATTTAATCTTTTTATTTTATTTTATTTTTTACATTTTATTCAATTTAATTCAATGCTTTTTTTTTCATTTTAATATTTTTTTATTTACATTAAGTTTTTTTTTTTTTTTAAATATTTATTTTTAAATGAAAAGCTACTTATTTTAATTTTATTAATTAAAAAAAAAAAATAAGAAGAATTTTTAGTTTTTTTGGACCCTTCTGCAAAATATAGTTAACCTACATTTTAACTTCATTATTATTATTATTTTTAATTTAATTGAATTTAGAGCTGATAACGTGTTAAACGAGTATGTCAGGTGATTTGTGCTCGTGTTTTCAGGGCGATGTTGCGAACGAGGTGGAGACGGAGCAGATCATCCACGACGCCTCAGTCATGTCGTTGACGGCGGGCAGTTTCTCCTCCTGTGTTCAGGTCCGAGGCTCGGTTCCTCTGCACTGGTCTCAGGACATCTCCACCATGATGCCCAAACCGCCCATACGCCGTAAGAGCTACTTCCTGTCCATTACCTCACCACTACTTCCTGTTTATCAGCTCAAAACTGAGCCTTCGCCCTCCTTCAGGACAGGGAGGGATGTTTTCTAGAAGAGAAAGGCTGTGTTTAAATGCGTTTATCTCCTAAAGGTTTGTTTGAAAATTTTTCGGAGCTCAAAGCTACAGACGTTAATAGGTTTTTTAAATGTGCAATGTTAGATTTGAACATTCAGAAAGTGTGTCCTGTATAAAAACATCCAGTCAGACCCTGAAATGCCAGATTTTGCATACGGATGTTTTCCTGATCCTGGTTTATTTAGAGATGAACTGTCTCTGACCCCAAAGTCACACAAAACAAAGTCTGCACCCGTTTCACACTGATGCACATTCATGTGTGTGTGTGTGTGTGTGTGTGTGAGTCTGGACTGTTGATTTATCATGAGTGTGATCTAGTTATACAGTTGCTAAACACATGCCATGCTGCAAAATACAGCTGAAACCTTTTTTATAATTTTTAAAAATTAATTTCTACTTTTATTCATTTTAATACATTTAAAATGTTTATTTTATATATTTTATTTTAATGTTTATATTTTTATTATAATTTGTATACCCTGCTGCAAAATAGTTAAAATCTATTTTATTTTATTTTTTATTTTATTCAGTGATCTAGTTTTACGGTTGTTTTCCACATACCATGGTGCAAAATACAGTTAAAACCTACTTTTAATTTTAATTAAATTGTTTAAAATGTAACTATTTATGTATTCTGTTTTATTTTGTACAGTTACAAATACAGTTAAAACTTATACTTATTTTTTTATATAATTTTTGTAACTTCTGCAAAATACAGTTGAAACCTTTTATTTTATTTTTTTGCTTCTTTTTTTAAACCACGTCATTTTTAAAAAAAAAATAATAATTTTGTACCCTTCTGCAGAATTAAGATTATTATTATTATTATTATTATTATTATTTTATATTTTATTGTGTACCCTTCTGCACAATTATTTTTATTTTATTTTATTTTATTTTATTTTATTTTATTTTATTTTATTTTATTATTTTATTTTATTTTATTTTATTTTATTATTTTATTTTATTTTATTTTATTTTATTTTATTTTATTTTATTTTATTTTATTTTATTTTATTTTATTTTTTTTTATTTTTTTTTATTTTATTTTATTTTTTTTATTGACCAGCTTCCGATGGTATCACATGACCTGCTACATCACCTTAAACCAGCTATAAACCAGTTACCGTTTTCCAGAAACCAGCTTGATATGAGCGTTTTTTTTTTTGTTTTTCCTTCAGGAGGCATTCTGGCCCAGTTTAGTGTTGTGAAGTTTTCTTATGTCCACTTGGATATATATACATCACTATACAGAAGAAAATATCTCTTGCTTCTTTTAAGTTCACCTGTACCTGGACATCAGTTGTTTCTTCTGGTTTTTAGAGGTTTTAGCAGATTCTTGTCTGTCGGATGACATCACCCGGGCCGTCTGAGGATCTCTCATCTTCTCTCGCTTTATCTCTGTCCTGAACCCATTTCACCGCTTCTCAACCAGAGCAAGATGACATTTCATATGTACAGCGGCTCATGCTGATCCAGCTGCGCACTCGCTGCTTATCTCAGATTGGTTACCGCCAGCGTCCTCAACCGTGTGTGTGGGGGTTTTCTCGGGTTCGACATGGTCTTTTTGCTTCAAATAGAAAACTCCTGTCCAACACAAATTCTGTCATGCTTGTGATGCATCGCACAGCTGCACAGCTGCAGTTTGTTAATGGCAAATATTTTTTTTTCAGGGTTCGTACAAGGTGCTTAAAGTGCTTGAAGCACTTGAATTTGAATTTTTTGAGTCCTGGAAAACCCTTGAAAACAGCCATTTTTATGAAAAGTACTTGAACGTTTAAAAGGCAGTATATATGAAATTAGTGTTAATTTCTGTTTTCGTCTGATATAAATACAGAGCCATTTCACCTGGCTTTCAGGAGCGCAAAAGATCTCACGATATTGCTCCTTGAGGCAAAAAGTGGTCTCGCGATATCAGTGTAAAGTTGATTTTGTGGTAAAACCTTTGATAGTGCTTGCATTATATTGTTCGGTCTTTTATTGCATGTGCTGTTTGTTTGCTTTAGTACCTGTGTCTCAATTTTGACTTAATGTCATCATAATGACTTATCTCATAATTCTGACTTAGTATTATAATTGACTTTTTATCTCATAATGATGACTAGGTATCTCATAATTTCATCTTATCATAATTAGGCCTTTTCATGTCGTAATGACTTTTATTTCATAATTGTGACGTAGTATCTCATAATTTTGACTTAATATTATAATTATGGCTTTTTATGCCATAATAGTGACTTTTGTCTCTGAACGATGGCTTAGAATCTCATAATGATGATTTTACTTAATGTTATAATTGTTATTTTGTCATAATCCTGACTCATAATTATGGCTTAGTATCTCAACTTTGACTTTTTATGTCATAATGATTTTTTTATCTCAGTGACTAGGTATCTCATAATTTTGACTTATGATGATGACTTTTCATGCCACAATAATGACTTTATCTCATAATGATGACTTAGTATCTCATAATAATGACTTTTATCTCATTTTAGTACCTCATACCTCATTTTATCTCATGTGACTTTGTATCTGTTTTTAAATGAGCACAATTACTAGAATAGTAACTTTTAAGACTATCCCATCGACTTTTTTTCTCACTTTTTGGCAAATTAAACTGATCCAATAGCGCACATCCGGACAAAAACAGCACGTTGATCTCATTTTTCAAGGAACCAGTTTGCTCCTGTGCATTTTATCAAAAATGGCACTCGGATGCGACCCAAAGTTCTTAGCCATGATAAATTGTATGTGATTTTCTTCATTTCCAGACTCATCATCCTCTGCACTTACTCATCTTCCTAATACATTATGCAATTTGCCTGATGCAATGTTCTTCTGTCAGAAGATGATGAGGGTTTATGAAGAATGTTTTCTGTAATTAGGTCAGTTTGATATAGGTATAAAACAGCACTCACACAAAGGGCTTCTAGGATAACAGATATCGATTTTCTGCTAAACAAAAACGGGAGAGAAGTTGTTATGCAAGGCTCGAGTCTCGGCCATCTTTCGTTGATTGTTTGGGGTGCTGCGAGAAGATGAGACAGTTTTTCTCTTTCATCACTAGCATGTGTCATGCTGCCATCTCCGTGAGCTTTGTCTGACCTTCTGAAGGACTTTTCAGTGCTCAAGTGTTTGATTATGCCGACTTTGAATACGCTTTGTGTGGTGTTAATGAATCCATGTAAAAGGGAGATTTGTGTATGCGAGAGAACCTCGTTCTCATAACCTACTTCCAGGAGTGTTTTGTGTGTTGTGCTCTAATCTGTTTATAGGTTTGTAACTGCACAGTTATATTGTAGCCTGCTGCTTGGCACAGACTTATGACCCACATAGTTGTCTTAAATGGTTCATATCATATTCATATAGAAGCCCATTTCAAGTAAGAACAAATTATCAAAATTATGACACAAAAAGTCAAAATTATGAGATACTAAGTCATAATTGACAAATTCAAAATGATGAGTTACTGGGTCATAATTATGATATAAGTCAAAGATATAAGATGTGAAGTCATAGTTTGGATGTACTGTAAAATTATGAGATACTAAGTCATAATTGATTTACTAAGTCAAAAATGTAAGATGCCAAGTCATTATGACAAAAAGTAGAAATTATGAGATACAAAGACAGTTATGATACAAAATTAAAACTGAGATAGAAATTATGAGATACAAAGACAGTTATGACACAAAATTTAAATTGAGATACCAAATTATAGTTATGACCTAAAAAGTTAAAATTATTTGATACTAAGTCATAATTGACGGCAAGTCATAATTTTGATACCCTAAGTCATAATTATAACATGAAAGTCAAAAATGTAAAATGCTAAGTCGTAATTATGATGTAAAAAGTCAATATTATGAGATACTTAGCCATTATGACATAAAAAGCCAAATTATGAGATGCTAAGCCATAATTATAACAAAAAGTCTAAATTATGAGATACTAAGTCAAAATCGTGACACAAACGTCAAAAATATAAGATGCTAAATTGTAATTATGAATAATCTCATAATTTCAATCTTTTATCTAATTATACAATGTTATGTCATTTTGACTTATAAAGTTTTAATTCTGGGGTAAAAAGTCAATTTTGACAGTCATTATTATTTGCCAAGTTATTTTTGAGATAAAAGAAGGACACATTTTGTAGGACCCAGGAAAACATTTTCCGTTTTTATCACACATAAAACTGAGGAATATTTTCTAGAGTTGTCAAGTTGCACAGAATTTATGATAATTTTATTAAATGTTTGATTATGATCTGTATCTGCCATGAAATGCATTTAGAAGCTGATATGGGAATAAACTCAAATGCAGACAAATCTAACTGAAATAAAGCTGAAAACAATTTCTTGGTAATCCGACACATGATGTGAAATGTGAACTCATTTGCTTTAAAATGACTCTGAATTCAAGTCATCCTGACCATGAATCTTATGACTGTGAATCACTTCTGTAAAGAGCTGTTCTTATTAAAATGCTCTTTCTGTCTCTAGTGGACCAGGCCGACCCGTACGCTCACATCGCTGCGCTTCACTTCGATCAGATGCTGCAGAGGTTTGGGTCGCCCATCATCATCCTCAACCTCGTTAAGGTGAGATCCAGTATTTCCCGTTTCAGAATCGCCACGTCCTCCGTTTCACCCCAAAATCAGGAGGAAATTATACTTTGCATAAAGAGAAGTCACCAAAATGTCAATATTGTATCACTGTAATATTGATTATAAAACATGTTTTTTATTACTTTTATAAGGACGAACTTCGTACGATGGACTAAAAAATGTTAAAAAAAAATTTAACATGCATGCAACTAAAGAATTTTAATAGTTATATGACATAAAAAGTCAAAATTATGACACAAAAGTTTACATTTGGTGATACTAAGTCATAATTATGATTAAAAAGTCAAAGTTATGAGATGCTAAGTCATAATTATGACAAAGTAAAAATTATGAGATACTGAGTCATTATGACATAAATAGTCGAAATTATGAGATACTAATTCATAATTATGAGATATTAAGCCATAATTATAACAAAATGTCAATTGTGCCAAAACTACGATGGACTCAAGAACAATTTTAATCGTAAGAGTTGATAAGAATCGTAGGATAAGAATTGTCCAAACTTTTATAAGCTGAATTTTATTGAATATTTGATTAAAAGCTGCAATGAAATAGCCTTTAGAAGCTGATATGGCAATAAACTCAAATAAAAGCAAACAAAATATGTTGCATAAAATAAAATGCATTTGCATTATTAGTATTAATTGCATCATATCACCTTGCATTATTTCACATTAAATATTTTGTTGGACTGTCACGTTGTGTTAGCTCCTTTTTTTATGCTTTTTTTCATGTGCATTCAATTTTAAAAGTTTGGGGTTTGGTATGTTTTAAAAAATAATAATAGTAGTCTTTTTTAGACTGCATTTATTTGATCAAAATTATTACAATTTAAATGATATGTTTTCTTTGGGAATATCTGTTAAAATGTAATTTATTACTGTGATCAAAGCTGAATTTTCTTCAGTGTCACATGATCCTTCAGAAATCATTCTAATATGCTGATTTACTGCTCAAGAAACATAACTGATTATTATTAGTTTTTGCGGAAACCGTGATGCATTTTAATTTTCAGGATTCTTAAATGAATATAAAGTTCAAAAGAACAGCATTTATTTTAAATGGAAATCTTTTGTAAAATTATAAATGCCTTTACTGGCAGTTTAGATCAAATTAAATCATCCTTGCTGAATAAAAGTATACATTTTTTTTCTATTGCATGCACTCTGTGTGCTTCACATGAACACTTTTAGCGTCTAATGCACTTGCTATAAATACAACAGACTGCACACATGAAGAAATGCACTTTTCACTGATGTTTTTGAGTAAAAGCTACCGTCCAGATTTCTCTCACGTTGGTTGTCATGAGATATGACAGAACAAAGACCCAAATCACAGTATGAGCCAAAAACACACACACACACGAGCCATGTGATGTCCGTGTGAACTCCAGGTGCCAAAAAGGGACAAAATTTAACACAAACTATACTCTGACAGGTTGAAAATACATGTGCATGTGTGTTTGTGGCTTTGTTTCAGTGTGTGATTCACCATATATTTTCCATCCAGATAAAAGTGTGTGACAAAAGAGCCTTAATGACCCAAATGAGGTGCATTACATGCTAAGAATGCGGTCTAATTAACTCCACACGCTCGTTTAGTGCGCCGGTCCATGCAGTCGCAACACGTGTGCGGTTTGTGTGTGAAGTGCATGTGTGTTTGTGAGCGCACTGACCTCCAGCATAAACTCTGAGTGTTTGTCAGTGGCCTCCAGTGGAGTGTGTGTGTGGGAGGCAGATGGCATTGTGGGCCGCAGGAGGACTCGGATGGCCGCAGAACAATTCCTGTGAACGCTGGAGTCGTTCAGAAGCACGTGCAAATGTGGCAAGGATTGAGCGTGTAAATCACACATCGGTCACGTGTGCTTCTGCCTGCTGGCGTGTGCGGCGGTCAGATAATGTCTTACTAGTGTTCATTGTGGATTAGTCATGGCTCCCTATAGAGGAGAAGGAGGACGTGTGTTTGAGTCATCGTCCACAACGTCTACATCCACATCTTGCACAATACAGCGTTTCTTATGCATTGTGATTCATTATTTAATTGTAGGTATAGAAATGTGCTTTTGAAAATCTAGCGTCCTGGCAAACCTTTGATGAACATTGCTGGTTTTATACAATATCTGATGTTCTTCAGAGTAGAAATGCTGTATTTATTCATTCTGATTCATTACTTAATTCAGCATTTAAAAAAGAGAGTAAAAGTTGTTTCTCTTATGATTTATGCTTTTAAACATATTATTAGTGTAAAAATCTGCTTATGAAAATGTAGGGACTAGGCAAACCTATGATGAACATTGTGGCAACATTTTGTGTTTTTTCAAGTAATATCTGATGTTCTTCAAAGTAAAAATGCAGTATTTAGTAATTCTGATACATTATTTAATTTAGCATTTTAGAAAAGAGAGAAAAGGATTTATAAAAAAAATACATATGATTTATGCATTTAAAATGCATTATTGTTTCGTTTTCGTGCAACCTTTGATGTCCTCCAAAGTAAAAAAAATAAAATAAAAATGCATTGTTCATTAATTCTGGTTCATTGTTTAATGCCAATGTTTGCCAAACTTTACCAACATAGTTTTTCTAGAATGCTGTATTTTACACACACACACACACACACACACACACACACACACCAAAAAAACTGACGTAAGGTTTACTTCAAAACAATTTCCACTCATAAATTACTAGTAAATTTAATAAAGTAATAACAATGAATCGTCACATTGCATTAATTGTGAAATTTTGAAGTCGTAACACTGAAATAGTATTTTCTTGTGAAACCTACTCTAATGATCTCGAAACATTTTTTACAGTGTTTTTTCTTTTACTCAGTTTTTGCAGATTGTCCGTTGTTCCCAAAGATTTGCTGTGTTTTTGTTTGCCGCAGATTTACAGAACATTAGCAGCAAGTTTGTCACCAAGAAATTGCTGTTTCAGGGCTGGAGAGCAGTTTTTGTTAGAAGTTGAGGTTAAATTGTTGGGATCAGTGTGATGATTGTTAGTTTGGTGGTTTTGATTTTGTCAGAAACGAGAGAAGCGGAAGCATGAGAAGATCCTGAGTGAGGAGTTTTACCCCGCCATCACCAACCTGAACCAGTTCCTCCCGCCGGAGCACGGCATCGAGTACATCGCCTGGGACATGGCGCGATACACCAAGAGGTGCGTAAAACTGATGTGAAGTGACTTTTGTATGAACTGATATAATATTTACAGGTTTGGAGTCTGTGAGATCATATAAGAAATCTCTTCTGCTCACCAGCGCTGCATATATGTGATCAGAAATACATTAAACATTTTTAAAAATATTATTAGAATTCAAAAGAACTGTTTTCTATGGAAGCCCGTTTCTGACACTGAATTAAAAATTTAAAAAAGGTTATTGCAACTTTTTATCTCACAATTTAGACTTTTTTTTTTTTTCTCAGAATTGCATGATATAAAGTTAGAATTATGATTTATAAAGTCAGTTGCGAGATAAAAGCTGAGTTTTAAAGTCAGAATGGTGAGATATATACTCAAAATTCTGGATTTTTTCTCAGAATTGCATGATATAAAGTCAGAATTGCAATTTATAAAGTCACAATTGCGAGTTAAAGTCAAAATTGGGAGATAAAAAGTCGCAATTACCTTTTAAATTTTTTATTCAGTGGCGGAAACGGGCTTCCATAGCTTTCTACGTGAATATGTGTTAAGCTGTAATTTATTTCTGTGATGCGCAGCTGTATTTTCAGCATCATTACTGCAGTCTTCAGTGTCACATGATCTTCAGAAATCATAATAATATACTGATTTGCTGCTCGAGAAACATTTCTGATTATTATCAATGTTGAAAACAGTTGTGCTGCACAATATTTTTGTGGAAACTGTGATACGTTTTATTTTTCAGGATTCACAGATGAATAGAAAGTTCAAAAGAACAGCGTTTATTTGAAATAAAAATCTTTTGTGTCTTCTGGTCTGCAGTAAACTGTGTAACGTGTTGGATCGTCTCAGTATGATCGCTGAGAGCGTGGTGAAGAGGACGGGATTCTTTGTTAACAGACCTGACTTTTATTGCCACACGTTACGTCCTGATGAAAGGTAAATGCACAGATTTAAATGACCTTTACAACACATCGGTTTGTTTAATGTGAGCTTTATTGTATAATAGCTTTATTCCACAAAAGTCTGTTTCAGCAGCGGCGTCACATGCTAAAGGTGCACGAAATCAACTAATCAAAATTTATGTATTTAATAACAAATGTGACTAATTTAAATTCACATTAATGTGATAGAAATGCCCTCAGAAAAAAACTGTTCTGTCAAAAGGGTTTTTATATGCAAATGAGTTTTGTTGCAAATCGTTTGCAGAATATTCCGAAATGTTTGCCGCAGGGGTTTATCAGAGCACTAAATTAAAGGAACAGGTCACCCAAATATGAAAATTTTCTTAGGATTTACTCATCTTCAGGTCATCCAATATGTTGATGAGTTTGTTTCTTCATCAAATTTAGAGAAATGCAGCATTGCATCCGTGTCTCAGCAATGGATGCTCTGCAGTGAATGGGTGCCGTCAGAATGAGAGTCTGATAAAAACATCACAATAATCCACAGCACTCCAGTCCATCAGTGAACATCTGGAGAAGACAAAAGCTGAAACACATCCAGCGTTAAATCCACCATGGTCTTCTCCAGATGTTAACTGATGGACTGGAGTGCTGTGGATTATTGTGATGTTTTTATCAGACTCTCATTCTGACGGCACCCATTCACTGCAGAGCATCCATTGCTGAGACACTGATGCAGAGACACATTTCTACAAACCTGATGAAGAAACAAACTCAACCAAATCTTGGATGGCCTGAGGTTGAGCACATGTTCAGCAAATGTTCATCCTTTAACATTTTACTTGAAGCTTTTATATGTAATGCATTATAAAAATGTCTTGAATGCATTAATAATGCACCTCACAGTGCATTGTATGATGATTGCTATAAGCAGATGTAACAAAACATCTCAAATATTATAATGCATTTTATCTTTGTTTACAATTATTTATTGTGCATTACAATGTACATTATGAATATCTTTATAATGCATTGCATTATACATAAAAGCTTCAAGTTGTTGTTGAGAGTTTTCTGTAGCTTTTTCATTTCTAGTAATGGATTCGTGTGAAAGATTTTTATTTCACATGAAGGCAGAATCTGTTTCTGCAAGGCCATGTCTGCTTTAAACACTGAATGAATGACTTTATAGATCAGAGAGACTCCAACTAATATACCGAACCAATAGACAACAGCAGTTTCCATTTTGACGTTTTTCTTCCTGATGAGCTGCGTATGTGTACAGTGCTGCAAACACTATCTCTGTCCTTCTCATAAGAGCTCAGAAAACCTCCCGTCTGAGTCACAGCTGAAGTAAATGGCAGCACTTTTGTTGTTTTCCAGCTCTTGTTGTTGTCAAGCGCTGATGGTCCACGTGTTTCACTGATTGGTTGTCAAACACTCGAGGTGAAAGTGTGAGGCGAGCAACAGTTTTAAACGACTCTCTTTGTTGTTCAGGTGGGGAGATCTTGGAGGGAAGGTCACACCGAATGGCAGGTTACAGGTTTGTTTCGACTCTCGGCTTCAAATCTGCTGCATGTTGGTCCATTCAGTGTCCATTCAGAAGTAAAGCGTCCGTCTGACTGACATAATAAACAGCAGTCACGCTCTGCCTGATTTTACTTTGCTGTTTAAATGTAAATGCCTTCTGTCAAAGATTCAGTGCTGTTTGGTATTTGAATTACAGATAAATAACTGTGAAGAAATCCTGTTGTATGCAAAAATATTTAAAAAGCATTTAAAACCCATATTCTTAGAGTAGCTTTTGAATGAATGAATGATGCATTTATATAGCGCTTTATTGGGTATTGCTGTACACCCAAAGCACTTTGATGTGATCAGTATATGGGTGTGGAACAGATTCACATATTTTTTATGAATTTGAATTAATTGTTAAACACACACTAAAACTAAAATAAATGTTAACTGAAATAAAATATAAACTGTATATAAAAACTATATAGACACATATAACCCCCCCCCCTCCTCAAAACTACCAAATATAACAAAAACACACAACAAAACTACAAAATTTAATAAAAATTAAAATTTAAAAAAAAATTAAAAAAAATTAAATGTTGTAATAAACTGTGTTTTTTTTTTGTCAATTTTTAGACAAGTGGTAGGAATACCTGGCTTGAAACTATCTGTCAAAATTCAGCAAGTTATCACTGCTTTTTATTTTTTTCCCCCCTCTTTATATATATGTATATATATATATACACACATGTAATAAACACATTTAAAACCCATCTTAAGAAATATCTACTTAGTGAAGCTTTGATCCCTAGGTGTTGAATAGACTTACTTTTTACCTTTATGCATTTTTAATTCCATTTTTTATTTCTCTCTTTTTTAAAATCTATTTTCCATAAATTAATTTGTGCTCTTTTAGTTTCTTGTCATTACACTTTGGTACACTCTGGGGGTTTTAAATACATTTGAATTTAAACAATATATATGAAATATTTAATTTCATGCAAAGTGCACTTTGGAGGATGGCAAGATGTTTTAAAGTTTTTGAATCTCTTCTGCTCACAAGGGCTGCATTTATTTGATCAGAATTACAGTAAAAAATTGTGAAACTTAGAATAGCAGGTTTCTATGTGAATGTCTGTTAAAATGTAATTTAATTCTGTGATCAAAGCTGAATTATCAGCATCATTACTCCAGCCTTCAGTGCCACATGATCCTTAATTTTTCGTGTTGTTTTGACAGACGGGCGTTTTGAGGACGAACTGCGTGGACTGTCTGGATCGAACCAACACCGCTCAGTTCATGGTTGGTAAATGTGCTCTGGCGTATCAGCTCTACGCTCTCGGGATGATCGACAAACCCAAGCTTCAGTTCGACACGGACTGCGTCAGGTATCTGCGCAAACACGCATTACAGGAGTCAGACGCTGTTTCCGTCGACTGATGTTGGTTCTGTATGTGTGCAGGTTATTCGAGGAGCTGTACGAGGATCACGGCGACACGCTGTCTTTACAGTACGGAGGATCCCAGCTGGTCCATCGAGTGAAGACGTACCGAAAGATTGCGCCATGGACGCAGCACTCCAAAGACATCATGCAGACGCTCTCCCGTTACTATAGCAACGCCTTCTCAGGTAAAGAGCTGAGCACCTGGATGCTGCTTTCATCTGTACCGTGGTATTGCAAGGTGTTACGCAAGGTTATTATACACTAGGGCTACCCCCTAATAATTAATAATAATTATTATTATTATAGCTATTAACCTAGAGAAATTTGCGCTGTTCAAGTCATTTTTGCTCATGCGGATAAGAGTAGTACATCTTTCAAATCTGTAAAGACTCTACGTTTATTTGTGTGCACTCACATTAACAACAAAACATTGCGCTTTTGTAAAATAATGACGGTTTCTGCCGTCTCGGCCTCTGTGAACTTGAGCTCGAAACTCTGTGCATATCTTTGCCTTACAGACATTTAAAATATATCTATAGAGAATTTAATGTCTACTTTCAAATGAACCAATTCAAATGGAAAACAGATATTCTCAGATTATGTAATCTGTGTGAAACATGCATACAGGTGCGTCCACTACGGCAGAGATGAAGAGTCAGTGTCGCCGAGTTCATCTCTTAAACAGAAACAAAGAAAGCACTTGTTTATCAGTGAATTATTAAAATGTTAATGCATTCTAACACACATAACACATTCATAATCATAGCTTCTGTGGTGAGCTGTGGCAAGCTTTATGCGTGTGCTTGAGCGCTTATTAGGCTATGTAAGCAATTAAAGGCTCATAATGATTTAAATGGTTTATTAATAAACATGTGATTAGTCAACTAATGTTTAAAAAGAACGACTACTAGTCGACCAGAAAATTTCTATTTAGTTTTTATTAGTGCCGTCAAACGATTAATCACATCCAAAATAAATGTTTAACCATAGTATGATATTGTAACTATCGTGTCAATTATTTATTTTTGATGATTTCAGTTAGTTTTTCAATAACTGCTGTTAGTTTCGTTTCGTTATAGTTTTTCATTTATTTTGACCTTTTTATTTTATTTGTTGATGAAATTGTTTTTTCATCAGTCGTTTTCGTCTTAGTTTTAGTTTTCATTTACGAAAATTCAACATTTTCAACATTGATAATAATTGATAATTTTTTGCATTTCTAATATCATTTTTCTTGATTAACCACATTTAAACTCCAGATTCTCATTACAGTAATGCAAAAAAAAAAATTTTACATTCATAACTAGATTTTCAAAGATTATTCATCATTTTTCCACATACCTGTTTCTAGAAATGTGCGTATTACATAATATGATGTTAATGTGTCACGTTTCATAAGTTAATGATGGTCTGGAGCTAGAGAGAGAGAGAGAGAGAGAGAGAGCGGGCGAGAGACCTGTGTGAGCCATTATATCCTCCACCCACATTCTCTCATTCTCTCCTTCATGAATTATTTATATCTGGCTTTGTGCTGATGGGCCGCTTTGTGTGAATTATAATGATTACATTTATAAACGGCCGATCTCACATGTGATTTGCCCTGTGCAGAGCCGAATCGATCAGGAAACGTGCGAAGGCGCCGCATGCAGTGGCTTATTGTCAGGTTTTGCTGTATAAGAAGTGATTTTCTGAAATCACTCTGCATTTGAATGACATTGAGTTTTTCCATGTTTAAAGTGCTTTGTTTATTGTATTTCCTGACATGATTGGATCTTTTATATGTGGTGGTATAGCAACAACCCAGTTCTAGTCTCCGTAGTTACAGCGTCTCCAAACTCGAATCCCATTGGTTGATGGTGAATAATATTGAGTCTCACGGTTTGTTTTCCTGTAATTCTGCGTTTGAACGTTCACCGCGTCATTGCTTCCTCGCGGGAGCTCGGTTTGCGCACACAAACGCTCATGTTGTGGTCTAAATTGCTTGATGTTCTCATAATAACTTTATGATTTTAGGATATGAGTGCAGTCTAATGTAATCCAGAAATGTGCTGTAATTGCCGTTCGGTTAATTGGCGAAGGCGCCGCATTCCAATCAAGCGCTGATTATATTGCACCCGTGTGAACGCTTTCGCCGTCAGCGTCACTGCATGGTTTGCATAAACAAACAGGTGTGTGTGTGTGTGTGTGTGTATAAATATTTTTATATCCTGGTGGGGACTTAAACATGAATACACGCAGACTCATGGGGACTCGTGTCATGGGTAAAAAAGCTTATAAATCACACAGAATTAAGTTTTTTGAAAATCTAAAAATGCAGAAAGTTTCCTGTAAGGGGTAGGTTTAGGTGTAGGGTGATACAATATACAGTAAACCATTACGCCTGTGGAATTTCCCCACAAGAAAACCTGTGTGTGTGTGTGCGCGCGCGCATGTGCCTATCTGTGTGTGTGTGTGTGTGTGTGTGTGTGTGTGTGTGTGTGTGTGTGTGTGTGTGTGTGTGTGTGTGTGTGTGTGTGTGTGTGTGGAGGAAAATAATTAGTGATGCGCCACAAAAAAAAAAATCTAAATCTTTGGCAAAACTGGAACTGAACACTGAACTCTTATATTATATTTTGTTATTTTTTATATTATATATTATATTATATTTTTATATACTATATTTATATATTTTATGTTTATATTGTATTGTATTGTTTATATTTTATGTAATATTATACTATTTTTATTATTAATTTTTAAATATGTATTTTTTAAAATCCCCTTTACATATTAAAACTAATACTTTTGGCTAATAAATATAAAATAATTTTTAAAAAAATGTTTCCCTATGAAGAGAATTAAACTATTTTAAGGTGAATTAAAAATATTTAATGTTTTTTTATTTAATGTTTTTGCTGAATGATTCATAACATATATGTCTTAACTTATTTTTTATTTTAATTAAATTATTAATTTTTAAATTGTATTTTAAAATTCTAGTTTTTAAATTCAAATCGTTTAAATTGTAAATGTTTATATTGCATAACTCTTTAGATGTTATATATATTGTGTATATGTGTATATATACTGTATGTATAGAGTATTTATTTTTTTAAATAATTATTTATTTATTTTATTTTTTTATTAGATGTTAAAACTGACTTTTTTATTATGACGTTTTTATTATGATTTTTTTCTTCTTTTGAATGATCTAAAACCTTTATGCCTTAGCATGTTTTTTAAAGAAATAATGAAATATTTTTTTAATATATTAATATATTGTAACAAACTCATTTTTATATGATGAATTTTAATTTAATTTAATTTAATTTTTTTTTAATTAATAATTGGTCTTCTATAGTAGCATACATTTAAATCATGTCAACCACAGTTAAAACCACACATATATAGCACCTGATTTATCACCCTGCCCTATTTTAAAATAACCATTTCTATAATCAAATCACCATATAATCATGCTTGGCCTGTCAGGCTTGATTCGGTGCTCGAGTCCAGAGAGGCTTGTTTTTTTTTCTCTGATACGAGCAGAAAGATGAAGTTATTAAAGGAGCGACAGGAAGACGAGCGACTCATTTCTCAGCATCTCCTGTCATTTTAACCTGGACGTCTTCACCTGTTCTCTGCGACTCATTTCCACACTAGATGGATGTTAACAACGTTTTAACGCGGCACGTTTGCTGGAGGACACTGCGACATCGTCTGGAGTTTTTCGAGGAGTTGTTCACCCAAAAATGAAGATTCAGTCAAATAATTCAGTCTAATATGCCAGATAACATTCATGCATCTCAGACACGTCTAATCATTTTCATCTGGAAAATCTATATTTTGGGGCATTTGCTCATCTGAAATACATCTTAAAGGCGGTTTCTATCTGATAAAATTTAATATAATGTTTAATATCTACATCTAATTCTTGTTGCATGTAAAACTGTGTTTTAAAGGATGTTTTTTTTATAGCTTATAACTGATATTTTAGTATCATTGAGATACCATTATAGCTTTTATTAATATTTAGAATTCGGTTATAATTTTATATTTTCAGCTTTCGTTTTAATTTTGGTAAAATTAGTAAATTAAAGTTTTTTTTTTTTTTTTTTTTTTCTTTTTAGTAAATTTTTAGCTTTAATAATAATAAAATGTAATATTTTTTAGCTTTTAAATCAGGTTGATATATTTATTTATTTTCAGTTTTAGTTTGTCAGGTTAAACTAAATAAAAAATTAGACATATTTTCCCCATAAATAATCAATTTAATTATTCAATGTTTTTATAAAATATGGTTTTAAATGTTTAATTTTAGTTATTTTATTTCATGTTTTATTTGAGTTTTGAGACATTTTTAAGTTTTTTTTTTTTTTTAATGTTTTACATTTATATTATTTCAGGTAACTGTTTTAGTTATGTTAACTATAATAACCCTGACTTATACCATGTCTATAATAAAGACAAAAATACCATGAAAGTAGACATTTATTTATTTATTTATTTATTTATTTATTTATTTATTGGTAGAAGTTTCATTTTTGAGTGAGCTGTACTTTAATATTAATGAAACATTTTAGACTCGCTTAAAAATACTCTTTTACTGCAAAAAGGGACTTAGACAGTTATTTGTTCTTGCTAAAAGAATAAACCTCACTAAAGTTAGACTCAAAAAAACCCGACTTCTTATCTCATGTCAGTTTAGATATTTGTACTGGAAAGCGAGATGAAAATGCTGAGAAAGAACATCACGTTTTGCGGCATGCTGGTTCATTAAAGGAGCGGGGTTTGCGGTTTGATTGAATGACTCATCATTCATGTTTCAGCCTGTTTTAGAGCTTCTTCAGACTCTTTTCTTGTTCTCCATGTTGTATTTATAGCCCCGTCTCATTTAACCTCTCCTCAGGTAAATTCTGCTGAAATGAATCATAGTTCAGCGCACATGCTGTTCATCAGGGCAGTCTAATGGAGCCGCGCTCTTATATTTCAATATTGCACAGGTGAATCTCAAGCACATGTTGTTTTTCACTCAAAGTCAAAAGAAAGAAATGAATTAAAAACTGAAGCCCATTTTAGCACCATTAAAACTTTTTTGCATTGTGACATTTTCATAAAGATTTGTTTCCTAAAGAAAAAGAAACCTATTTTAGGATTTTTGGACTATTTTTAAAGTAAAATGTAATGTTCAATTTCTGGGTTTTGGAGTGAGATCTTGGCATATTCTTGAGATTCACCTTTACTCTTCTGAATCTTTACATTAAAATGTCTGATTGATAAATCTGGTGTAACTGTAAAAGAAAAATAATAATACATTTAATTAAAATATTATAATATAAAATTATACATTAAATAAAATATTTAAAAAATAATAATAATAATAATAATAGAATTAAATAAATTACCTTAATCTAATAAAATAATATTAATTATTAATGACAAATTAAATAATTAAAGAAATAAAAGTATTATTGTAGCTCATAAAGCTTTGGTCTGCCAAATGGATAAATGTAATGGAAATGTAAAAATACAATAAAATAAATAAAAACTATAAATTAATATAAAATACTCTTATAAAAATTATTTTTATTGTATCTTTTTAAAAGGTGGTTAAAATGTGTCGCATATTGATAAATCTAATGTATTATAATAATAATAAAATTAAATTAAATTATAAAATTAAATACAATAAAATTTGTAAAAAAAACCTTTTATTTGATTTCAAGAAATTAAAATGTTTTAATGCCTTTAATTAACTATAATAACACTACCTGTAGCTTATAAATATTTTGTTAAAATGTCTGCCAAATGGAAAAGTGTGATATTATTTTATTTTATTAACATTAACAAAACATTTTACTCCTATTATTTCACGAGCATGCGGGAGATTCGCTGGACTATCAGCCGTTTCCATGTGATGTTTTGTGGACGAACGTGTTTGTGCATTAATGTCCCTCATCTCAGTTCTCATCTCAGCTTTATTTAATTAGAAGGATGCTGAAATGGCCTTGAGGATAACGAGGAACGAGTGTAATTGTGCTCAGTGCTTGTCGATTAACTCTTAATTACGCTGAGACGCGGCACATGCAGAAGACGATCGCTCAAACACACACTCGCGATTATCACACCTTTAACCTGTGGATATTCTCAAAAACAAAGACCTGGCGGCTGAAAACAGAGCCAAACCCTGCTGTGCATCTGATTCTGTCATTGTTTGATTGCTCTCACTCGGTGATCAGGTGATTTTCAGACTCTCTCAGCTTCAGGTTCAGTGGTTGGTTTTTACTGGCGTCACAAAAACGGTTCATGTTGCTGAAGTATTTGTAGTTTGGCTGCATACAATTAAAATTAAAGGACAGAAATAAGTACTGTAAATTTAAAAAAGCACTTTTTCTAACAAGTAATATTCACAAAAAATGTAATTACATAATGTTAAATAATATTATAAATAAATTTAATCCAGTTAAATAAAGTAAATAATAAAATAAAAATATATATTTAATTAAAATGGTCAAATAAAATAAAAAAAAACTTTAAATAATTTAAATTAAATAAAACTCTTGTAGCTAATGAAGTAAAATATGCCACTAGCAATGGTTAAGGTCATGAAATGATAAAATATATACCTTGAATATAGTAAAATTCACTTGGGTAAGTATAATGTAAAAAATAAAATACAGGAAAGAACAATGTAAATTAAATTAACAAAATATATAATAAATAATTCAATAAAATAAAAATATTAATGTAGCTTGTAAAGCAACGGCAATGTAATGGGTTCGATTTCCAAGTAAAGCATGCAAATGTACACCTTGAATATAGTCAAATTTGCTTTGGGTAAAATGTCTGCCAAATGAATACATTAAATGTAATAAGTGCAATTAAATGAAATAAATAATAAAATAAAATGCAATCACATAAACAAAATAAAAATAATTAAAAGTATAGATCTATAATAGTACATACAATTATACAATTAAATAAAATACAATAAAATAAAATAAAATATAAATAAGTATTGCTCTAATAATAATAAATCAAATATTAAAATCAAATACAATACAATAAAATAAAATAAAATGATCTTGTTGGTCAAAGTAAAGCATGGCGTTAGTAAAGCCAAGAATATGTGCTTGCTTCCCAGTGAATGCATGAACTGATAAAATGTATACCTTGAATGTACTAAAATTCAATTTGGATAAATTGTCTGCCAACTAAATGTAATGTAAATGTAAAAAATAAAATAAAAAAATAAATAGAATAAAATGCATCCTAATCTAAGAATTGGGCGAACAGGAGTAACTCTCAGACGTAACACTGATGGTTTGTGTGTTTCAGATGCAGACAGACAGGACTCGATAAACCTGTTCCTGCAGGTCTACCAGCCGTCGGAGTCGAAGCCTCATCTCTGGGAACTGCCTACGGATTTCTACCTTCACCACAGCGATACCATGATCCTCCCACACCAGTGGCACAGGTGCTTTCTGCTCAATACTGTCTGAATATCAACCTGTGCTGTGCTTTCTCCGGAGACGTCAACAAACAAGCAAAAAAACTGCTCCTGGCACGGAATTACCATGTTTTGCTTAACCCTCATGATGCATTCAAAATTTGCACATTATTTTCAAAGAATCGTTATTTATGAATAAGTCATAACTTAATACACTGCTCAAAAAAAAATTAAAGGAACACTTTAAAAACACATCAGATGTCAATGGGGAAAAATATCATGCTGGATATCTATACTGATATGGACTGGGTAATGTGTTAGGAACGAAAGGATGCCACATCGTTTGATAGAAATGAAAATTATCAACCTACAGAGGGCTGAATTCAAAGACACCCCAGAAATCAAAGTGAAAAGATTATGCAGCAGGCTAGTCCATTTTGCTGAAATTTCATTGCAAAATGGTACTCAGTAGTTTGTATGGCCCCCATGTGCTTGTATGCATGCTTGACAATGTCGTGGCATGCTTCTAATGAGATGACGGATGGGGTCCGAGATCTGGACCAGGGCATCACTGCGCTCCTGGACAATCTGAGGTGCAACCTGGACCGAAACATAATGTCCCAGAGGTGTTCTGCCGGATTTAGGTCAGGTGAGCGTAGGGCCATTCAATAGTATCAATTCCTTCATCCTCCAGGAACTGCCTGCATACTCTCACCACATGAGGCCGGGCATTGTGTGCACCAGGAGGAACCCAGGACCAGCGTAGGGTCTGACAATGGGTTTCATCCCAAAACCTAATGGCAGTCAGGGTGCCATCGTCTAGCCCAGGGGTCACCAAACTTAATCCTGGAGGGCCGGTGTCCTACAGAGTTTAGCTCCAACTTGCCTCAACACACCTCCCTGGAAGTTTCAAGTATACCTAGACATTGATTAGCTGCTTCAGGTGTGTTTGATTAGGGTTGGAGCTAAACTCTGCAGGGCACCGGCCCTCTAGGACCGTGTGTGGTGACCCCTGGTCTAGCCTGTAGAGGTTTGTGCTTCCCTCCATGGATATGCCTCCCCAGACCATCACTGACCCACCACCAAACCGGTCATTCTGAACGATGTTACAGGCAGTATAGTGTTCTTCACGGCTTCTCCAGACCCTTCCACGTCTGTCACTTGCCTGTGCAACCTCTGTATTGTCCAGGTATCGCCTCATGCTACCAGTAGTGACACTGACCCTATCCAAATGCAAAACTGGTAAACAACACTCAGAAAAGATGAGTTGTGAAAAAAATGTCAGTGGTCTCCACCTGTAAAACCATTCCTGTGTAGGGGGTCGCCTCACTGTTGCCCATATATTGCACCTGTTGTTAATTTCATTAACACCAAAGCAGCTGAAACTGATTAACAACCCCCTCTGCTACTTAACTGACCAGATCAATATCCCAGGAGTTTAATTGGCTTGATGCTATACTCTGATTAAAAAGTGTTCCTTTTAAAAAATTTTGAGCTGTGTATTTTCAACTAAAACAACGTCGTATCTGATCAGCAACTTCTCATTATTGAGCGAATCTGAAAAAAAAGTCAAGGTTTTGAATATTATCATATGCTATTTCTGCATTTACTCCATTTTGATTAATAAAAAAAAAGTTTTTGTTTTTTTTAAATTTCAAATACACAAGAACAACACCAAAAAACTATGTAATTGTAGGAAATTTATAAAAAAAATATATAGTCTGAGAATTGCCAGTATTAACCCCAATGGAATGAATAGAGTTGAATTCTTTTGACTTTAATACTCATGGTTGCTTAAAAACATGCCACATTTATGAAAGCTACATTTTTATTTCTAACAAAACACAAATATTACTCTGAAAAGTTTTCAAACAGAATACATTCATTTTACTTGCATGAACTTTCACTTTCAGATAAAAAAAAAGTGATAATTTTTTTTCATGCTGCACTGCTTCATCAATAGACATACATATTAATGTTCATCAACAATATTCAGTTCCAAGAGTTGTGAGAGATGTGGAAAAAAGGCTAAATATATTTTACAAAAGTTTTTGACACTAATATAACTTCATAGATAATTTAACTGAAAGTGTTTTGACACTAATGGTGTTCCATACACACACACCCGGGTCAAAAAGACCCAAACGCGAAACCTTATTTTAAATGGTTATATCTCCTAAAAAACAATTGCAAAAAAATCTGAAAAAAATAAATGTGTATTTTGAGACTCTTGAAGCATTTGCAAAGTTTGGTTACATTATTAAAACTGTTTTTTTTTTAAAAATTTGTATGCATCTCTTCTGGGTCAAAATGGACCGAATGCATTGAGGATAAGAAAACATGATGTGACATGAATGCATGGTGAAAAATGCAAGTAAGATCGTCTAGAAGAGTAAAAGCACAACTAAGTACAGTATAAGCACTAATACAAGTGATCTTTTCCTTAGTAAACAGCATTATGAACAGCTACTTGTTGGTGTTTCATCGTCTTTAACCTGTATAAACATCAAAAGGGTTTTCAGCCATGCTTCATTTCTAGCATCTACAGCTTCCAGTTTCTGTCCGTTTGTGGTTTATTCTTTTATTGCTGATGTTATAGAAGTGTTTATGTGGCCCATGACCCACTTTAGTTTCCTCCAGCCGTCCGGCACGTGGCTTTGTGATGCCGCTTGCATAATGAACACAGGTCGACGTGACAAAGAACTATTATCAGACGCAAAACGAAATGAGAGGAATCTGACCTGTTTAGGGGAATTGTCGCATCAAATAGTCTCTGAAATGACAGTTCATGTTCCAGGACAAATAGGTCGTTCATGTTGCATGTATTTCTGTTCAGTTCACCGATCGGCAGGACAGGTTGCGCATTCATGTGGGTGAATCTCACAGACAGGTCTGAGTCTTTATTAATTATTATATTTTTCAATCAGGATTTTTGCATTGACTTTATATTAATATAAATTAGGCAAGGCAAGTTTATTTATATAGCACATTTGGTAATTACACAGTGGTGATTCAAAGTGCTTTACATAAAAGGAAGTGGAAAAAGTCATTTAAAAAAAAACAAGGAATTCAAAAATAATAATAATAAAAACAAAATATAAAAATTTATTTTAAAAGAATTTAAAACAGTTAAGAATAGAAAATGATTATACATAGTGCATTTAGTTCAGACGTAGCACAGTGCTCATTCAACAAATGCACAGCTAAACAGATGAGTTTTGAGTCTGGATTTAAAAGTGGCTAATGTTTTAGCACATCTGATCTCTTCTGGAAGCTGATTCCAACTGCGGGCGGCATAATAGCTAAAAGCGGACTCCCCTTGTTTTGTGTGAACCCTTAGTGTTTCTAACTGACTCGATCCTAATGATCTGAGTGGTCTGTTATGTATTTAAGTCCTAGGACATTGAGTGATTTATAAATGAGTAAAAGTACTTTAAAATCCATCCTAAATGTAACTGGAAGCCAGTGTAAGGACCTGAGGACTGGTGTGATATGCTCAGATTTTCTGGTTCTAGTCAGAATCCTGGCAGCAGCGTTCTGGATGAGCTGCAGCTGTCTAATGCTCTTCTTTGGAAGGAGACCATTACAATAATCCACCCTGCTGGTGATAAAGGCATGTACGAGTTTCTCCAAGTCTTGACTGGGAACAAAACATCTAATTCTTTCAATGTTTTTGAGATGACAGTATGCTGATTTAGTTATTGCTTTGACATGACTACTAAAACTAAGGTCTGTCTCCAGAATCACCCCAAGATTTTTTACTTGATTTTTAGATGATTGACCCCTAGAGTCAAGGTATGCATTCACCTTGAGAACTTCATCTTTGTATCCATATGCAATGACCTCAGTTTTCTCCTTGTTTAACTGAAGAAAGTTCTGGCACATCCAACAGTTTATTTATTAAAGCATTGGCAAAGAGAGTCAATGGGGCTGTAGTCATTTGGAGATAAGGCTGGGTAAATCTGGGTATCATCAGCATAGCTGTGATGGGCAGTTTGGTACTTTGTCATTATTTGACTTAGTGGGAGCATATACAGGCTAAACAAGAGCGGTGCAAGGATTGAGCCTTGTGGGACTCCGCATGTCATGGACGTCCACTTAGACTTATGCTCTCCTATACTTACATAATAACCTCTCCCTTCTAAGTGTGACCTGAACCATTTGAGGACCATCCCAGAAAGCCCGACCCAGTTTTCCAGTATCTCTAAAAGTATGTTATGTTCAACAGTGTCAAATGCAGCACTAAGATCTATTAGTACCAGCACTGACATTTTTCCAGAATCAGAATTGAAGCGAATATAATTTATTATCTTAATAAGCGCTGTCTCTGTACTGTGATGCGCTCGGAAACCAGATTGAAAATTGTCCAGGTATCCATTTGAGTTTAAGTAATTGTTCAGCTGATTAAAAACTACCTTTTCAATAATCTTACCTATGAAAGGAAGATTTGATATTGGTCTGTAGTTGCTCAACATTGTGTTATCAAAGCGCGTTTTCAGAAGGGGCTTAACAACTGCAGTTTTCAGGGAGTTTGGAAAAGTCCCATTAAGAAGTGAGTCGTTCACCGCTTCTAAGAGATCTGCTTCTAAACAGTTAAGCACTCTTTTGAAAAAAGATCTGGGAAGTGTGTCAAGCAGGGGCGGATCTAGAAAATTATTTTTAGGGTGGCAAAGGGGTGGCTTGGGGTCTATGAGGGGTGACAACACCAAAGGAAGCCCCCATGCATATTTTTTGGGAATTTATTGTCTGACATGCACAGTTGTGTTCACAAATGTACAGTACTATAGCGGTTTCCTGGTCTCCTGACACAAGACTAGCTATATCTCTAGGCAGTCATTCTCAGTTCTGCAAACATGCAGTACACATAAAAAATGGATACAAATAAAATTTGACAGTCACACGTCTGAAGGTGTATAACATGTGCTACAGTTTACTGTACATATAGAAAAGTGAAATTTCCATCATCTAATGTACTGGTACTGTACTGTAATTATACTGAATGTGTAAGTATAAAACCCATGTATATTATTCGTTCAGCTCTCTCCTCTCTCCGTTGTTCGGATGCAGAGATTCTGATTGATGTCATCAGTTTTGCAACCTTACTCATTGCTAAACTTTTTGAGAAATGTGTCTTTGTTTTGAGAACTGAATTAATGGTTTGGGAAAATGGGCCAACTAAAATCAGTTATATTAAATTAACAATCGAGAAAACGGCAATACAAGACTCTTACCTAACTCTGCTATCAGTTTTCGGGATCGGCATGTTTTTATTGATTTCATGTTATTGTTTCGTCCGATATGGCAGAAAGGCCTCTATATCCATGATGAAAATGGAGCGAGCGGTCAGAGAATCGGATCACCAAACAATTACGGGATGAATCTCAGCCATATCCGGACGGGATTAGATTTCTCAGAGGACTTCTGAATAAAGTGAGAATCAGTATCTGATTCACGAACAAATGTAAAAACAATTCGTTAGTGAATGGGCTGCGCTTTGTGTTTTTGACTCAAAAAGAACCGGTTCATAAGAGTCATTTGTTAATGAAGCCGACTACACTGGGCGCGCTGCGTGCGCGTGCAACCATCATACACAGTTTAGTGGAAGACTTGTTTTTTTACCATTATTCTATGTGGCTGAATAGTAGCACATGAAGCTTACATTTATATTTTATTCTGTGATAATTCTGGGATGTTTCGTCTTCCGCCACATCCGCTCAGCTTTTCTGCATTGACTTTTCATACTCTGAACTGCTGTTGATTTTTTCCAAGATGATTTTTGTCTGCCATTCTTCTTTCTGACTTTTTCAGGAGCGATATCATCAATAACATTCTTAACTTTTGAATTAAATAAATCCAGGAGAAGATCAACAGAGTCTGCAGAAATGCTTGGTGTTGAAGATATAGCCTTCATAAATAGTGCACTAGTGTTCTCGTTAATGCATCTCTATCTAACAGAGACAGATCTAGATTCAGTGGTAACAGAGATCAATATATCAAAGAAAATACAGAAGTGATCAGATAGTGCAACATCCTTAATAACAATGGATGAAATGTTTAGACCTCTACTGATGAGTACATCTAGAGTGTGTCCACGATTGTGTGTGGGTCCATGCACATGCTGAATCAGGTCAAAAGTGTTTAAAACAGTTATAATTTCTTTTGCAGTTTTGATTTCTGCATTATCTATGTGAATATTAAAATCCCCTGCAATAGCAAAACTCTGTCAAACTCTGAGGAAATCATTGATAACAGTTCTGTGAACTCTTCAACAAAGGCTGGAGAGTATTTTGGAGGCCTGTAAATAATGATAAACAGAATGCGTGGAGCACCTTTCAGCACAATACCTAGATATTCAAAAGACAAATACTGACCAAATTACACTTTAAACGCATTTTCCCCTCAAATTTTATGCACGTGTGTGCATGTATTTTGCATGTATATAAAATTGATTTATGCTGGGTTTAATTAAAATATTTCATATATTTTAATGACACCAAATATTTTATATATGTATGCATGGACAATATATGATTATATATTACAACTTTTTTATTATATATTTAATATTTTATAGTATATGTAATATATATTTTAATTTATCTTAAATCATTTGTAAAGTTTATATAATATATACAGTATAATATATAATATTATATTGTATATAGATTATATAATATATTATATAATATTATAAATTTAATATATAATATTATATGTCAATTGAAACATTCACATTATTATGCACGTGTTATTTGCTGGCTGACTGTAATCTTTATTTGTTGTAGTAAAATTCATTTTTTCTGGGTTTAATTAAAATTTTGTATATAAATATATACTGTATTTGATGCATTATTTAACTAAAATAACATTTTGTGTGTGCGTTTATATATACATACACATATACATACATACATATACACAGTATATATATGTGTGTGTGTGTGTGTGTGTGTGTGTGTGTGTGTGTGTGTGTGTGTGTGTAATATATATATATTTGATGCTGATGTATTTGTTTTTCTCTGCAGTTACACACACTGGTGGACTGACGGAGTGCTGACGTTCCTGCCGTTACCGTATGATGAAGGTGATCGCTTTACACCTCCATAAAGACAGATACGAGAGATGTGAGCTTACGTGTTAACCACAAACACAGAGCCGAAGCAGCCGTCATATCAGTCAGTTCTGATCCAGTGGAGCTTCCTGAGCGGAAACTGATTCACGTCTGGCTCACGTGAAACACACCGGAGACTCTCATAATCACTGTTTATTTATTTATTTGAATATATATTTAAGTAAATATTAATTTAAATATTTATGTACAACTTAAAGTAAATTATTCATTCATTTGACTGAATATTAAAATAAATATTAATATAAATATTTCATTTTTATTTATTTAAGTGAATATTTATTTCAATTATTTATTGACTTAAATGTTCAATTTAAGTTAAACAATTTATATAAACATTTAAGTAAATAAACAAATTAAGTAAACAGTTTAAAAAGTAAATACGTATTTATGTATTAAAGTAAATATATAGTTGTTTATGTGAATAAATATTTAAGTAAATATTTAAATAAACAATTTAAAATGTAAATAAATATTTAAGTATAATAAGTAAATATTTAATCATTTATGTGAATGAATATTTAAGTAAATATTTAAGTAAACAATTGAAAAAAATAAAGATTTAAGTGTATATTAAAGTAAATATTTATTTATGTGAATGATTATTTAAAAAATATAATAATAATGAATAAATAAACATTTAAGTATGTATTATATAAGTGTATATTAAAGTAAATGTAAATTATTTATTTATTAATGTAAATGAAAATTTAAGTTAATATAAATTAAAATATTAAAGCCAAAAATATTTAAATATTCAATATTGATGTAATTATTAGACATAATTGACTCATTTGGAACACATCAGCATCAGCTCTATATGGCACACAAATAACGCTTTTTATGTTCAGGCCGTGACTTAATTCATGCAGTTGAGTTCATTCTACACACAAATATTTTTTTTCATCTATTTTTTTTTTTTTTTCACTGAACTCATCACATTGCAATATGGGATTGACTTTTTCACAAATTATTCATGTGTTACATGTTACAAGCAAAATGTTAATTTATTAATTTAAGAATTAATCAGCTTTCAGCTTGTTCTTCCAAGTTTTTGTGACGTTTATTTTCTGTTTAGAGCCTCTGCTGTACGTTGTAACTGGACTTCTGCATGTTGAATCGTAGGGATGTAACGATTAACCGCGAGCCGGTTAAAATTCCATTCAGATGTGATGATTCAAATCAGTTGAGATGCTAAACAAATCGCGATTCAATTAGGGGTAGGAGTTTATATGAATCTGTCTGAGGGGAAAAGTTAGAAAAGTTTAGATGGTATTTTTTCTTTTTATCTTGCCTCTGTATAATGCATATTAAAGTTCATAAGTGCAGCGCTGCTTTGTTTACAGCGGAAACCATGGAAACACTTAAAGCGCCACCTGCTGGCAGAGAGTGAATCTGCGTCTCATTCAGCTCGTCTGCTGTTTCGGTTTCATGCAGATATTTTTTTATGTATAGTTTCACAAAACTGAAGTCAAACCATTCTGTTTTTGCTTCAAATTTCGAAATGATACAATCTAATTTAGATTAAAAACTGCTCATGTTGCATGTATGAAGCATCTTTGTTTGGATCATGATTAAAATGCAGTGGCTGCCTCTAATTTTAAATGGAAAGAGCACAGACAAACCCTTATTTTGTTTATATGAAGAGAATTCTTTTATTTCTGTTACTTATTTATTTGATTTGAGGCTTGTTTTAAAATTTCTATTTAGTTTTATTTACATTTTACATTTTACATTTACATTATATTAAAATTTTGTTATTTAGCAGACGCTTTTATCCAAAGTGACTTACAAGAGAGGACAATAGAAGCAATCAAAACCAACAAAAGAGCAATAATATGCAAGTGCTATATTATTATAGTGTTATTATATATTTCAATTTCAGCAAGAAATTTGCAGTATTTTGTCCAAGCAATAATAGAAGGACACATTTAATTTATAATTTGTCTTAAATCTCATTTTGTTAAAAAAAAAAAAAAACGTGAATTGAATCATGAAATCAAAATCGCGAATCGAATCGTGAGTTGAGTGAATCGTTACATCCCTATTGAATCATAAAGCTTTTCTGAATGTGTTTGTGTGTTTCAGCTCCGTGTGAGAAGAACAGGAGGAAGGTGGTGGTGAAGCGCGTGAACCGATACGACGAGAGCATCGACATCTACACCGAGTTCTTCAAGCCGTACGAACTCACCTCGTTCGACGACACGTTCAGCATCGCCATGACCAACTCCTCGAGGTCAGCGCCGACACTAAAGACAAATGTGCCGTTTACTTACAGTGCTCAAATCAGATGAATACACACAAATATTAATGATATATATATATTTTTCCCCAATTATCTGTTTTGATGCTTTAAATACATTTTTATAATAAAAACCACGTATAATCAATCGAATACATGAAATAATTTATGGCCTTTTTAAAACATTTTTACATTTATACAGCCCTATGAGATCTTGTATTATTCCAGAAATTCTGTGTTGTCTGTTTAATTCTTTCCTTGTATTATGATTTAACACATTTATTATTAGAAACTGTGACATAGTAGTTTAATAGTTTAATCTTCTAAAAAATGTAATCAAATGGAAATTCCTCATTTTTTGGACAAAGTGCTGCACAACAGAGGTTTACTGTTAATATTCAAACTTTTAAAATATTGCAATTAAACCATTCTAATAAATATCTAAGTTAATATTTACATTAATACTTTTACATTTTTTAAATAATTAAACATTTTAAGTGTGTGTGTGTGTGTGTATATATATATATATATATATATATATATATATATATATATATACACACAGAATTCTGTACACCATATTTTGCAAATGCAGATGTATATTCATGCTTCTCATGATTTCTCTCTCATCTGGTCTTTCAGGGAGTTCATGCCGAAGACGGTCGGCCTCGACCCGAGTCCGTTCACCGTCCGCAAACCAGACGAGAGTGCGAAGTCAGTGCTGGGGTGAGTCTGAGAGACCGATCAGTTTTGTTCATTCCAGCTCTGCTGTCCTTCAGGTGTGACCATCGGCTCACAGCTCCACCTCACGAAAACAAGACCATTTGTGTTTCGATATGTGTTTATATCATGAATATTCAGAGCCTGAGGCCTGAGCTTCTCGTTTCCTGCAGGAAAACTCAAAAACAACGATGCCAACATATACACAATATTCTGGAGCTGCAGAATCTCCAGTGGCTAAAACAACAAATAAAATGTTTATATTACAATATTTCAATGCTAAATTTTATATTTATGCTATTTAATATATTATTGTGTGTGTGTGTGTGTGTGTGTGTGTGTGTGTGTGTGTGTGTGTGTGTGTGTGTGTGTGTGTGTGTGTGTGTGTGTGTGTGTGTATAAATTATGTAAAAAATTACAGAAAGCTTATAGTAGAAAAAAGTTATTTTAAATTGTAGTAATAATAAATAATGAACGTACTTCACAACCCTTATAAATGTATGTTCTATATAGTATGAATATGAATAGTTGATTTCATTAAATTATTTTAAATTTAATTTCTGTTCGATTTTTAGTAATTTTGTCTATTTTTCCTCATTTTTATTATTTTATTTTTTTTGTCTATTTTTATTTTTTTGTGATTTTTTTTTATTTATTTCAGTTTTACTGTATTTATTTTAGTACATGAAGTTAAGCTATATGAAAAAGAGAAATGTTCTTGTAGCGACTAGCTGAAGTTAGTTTTTAAAAAGTTTTATTTGATTTAGATTTCAGATAGCTTTTTTATTATTGTTGTCACGTAATGAAAATGAAAAACAAATGATAACAAAAAGCATAATAAACCTTAATAAAAACTATATTTAAAGAAAAAAAACCTAAACTAATAAAAATGCACACAAAATTAAAACTTTAAGATTAAAATGAAAAACAGAAAATATAATAGAATTATAACAATTCAAAATATTAAGAATTATAAGCTTAATAATTATATTAAGAATTTTTTCCAGCAGGGGGAAAAACTAAACTTTTGCAAACATGTAAATTGCACATAATGCAGTTTTTAAATGAACTTAGAAATAATAAATATATTTATAGGCTATTTGTTCAAATAAATTCAATTACACATTGGCTGTCATAGCATGTTACATAACAGATTAATTTAAACCTACATTAAATAATTAAGACTAACAGGTTTAGTAAAATATAATGAGCATAGAGTGTAATATTTAGTAAAAATGCTCCTCTCTAGACTTCTCTATGACTTGCTGAGGTAAATTAAATGCTACGTAATATTTTATTTCCACGTTGTTTTGTTGATGTCTTTTCGCGGGTTGAAACACTGATTGAGCAATTACATGAGGCATGAGATGTTCATTCATGTTTATTGGCATTAAAGCTAGTAGTACAGAGGAATTAGTAGTTCACTCGCATCACGGCTCAGACACGAGAACCGGAGCTGATCGCGGCCACTCGAGTCAATGCTTGTGTTGGGTTTATACCTGCACGTTTCTGAAGCGTCCCAGAAGCACCATTATTATCAAAACACCATTATTATTTGAATTTCTTGAAAAAAAAAAAACTGTACTCATTCAGTACACATGCTTACCGAACCGAAAGACCCGTACCGAAACGGTTCTGTATGAATACGTGTACCATTTCACCCCTAATATATATATATATATATATATATATATATATATATATATATGAAGAGTTCAGATGCAAAAGCATCTAAGTGCCTTCTGAAATTTTCTTCTAAAATTAGCATTTTTATCGGGCTCCTATATTTATGTTCATGTTACGGTTTTAGTTTTAGTTAATGATATAACCCTGGCTCTGATAGTGCAGTAGGTCAGAGTTGATTTGTTTCCATTGATTGCAGTGTTTTTCCTGTTCAGAGTGGCTGTGAGTGTTTTATGAGCGATGAGGTGCTGATCTGGTTGGTCTGGTCTGGTCTGGTCTCTCAGCAGTAAGTCCAGTAAGGAGGAGGCGGTGTTGCAGAGGAAGACGGCGGCCAGCGCTCCTCCTCCTCCCAGCGAGGAGCAGATCTCCAGCAGCTCTGAGGATGACTCCGAGGAAGAGCGCGAGGAAGATGGGACAGTGTCTCAGCGCTCCACGCCGATCAAACTGTCCGAGCCGAGCGACAGCATCCGCGCGCATGAGGTACAGCGGCCACGCACAACTCTCATTTATAACATTATCATGCAAAAAAAAAAAAAAAATCAATAACCCTAACTTAAAGCAGTGCTGTGTCTCTTCAGAAGAGAATACTAGCATGCTACTTTTACTATTTCTACAGTATGTACATTGTATACAGTATGCGGATGTTTTGCGCACTAAGCAACAAACCAGATTTGATGAGATGATGTATCCCACAATGCAACAGTGTAGCGTACTGGTGTTTGAATGCATACTGTTTTACATGATATTTTTAAACAAATAGCATATAAATAGATACACATAGTAGGGCTGAGTGGTTAATCGAAATCATGATATTCTATTCGCAAAGCGTGCAATGTGGACGTGACATGACTCTGTTCCAGAGCAAATGCATGACTGCTTGTCTTACTAACCAATTAAGTGAGCACATCTCCGTTCTCCGGGAGAGAGAGAGAGAGAGTGGGATTATGACAGGGTCAGATCGATAGTTAGGCAAGTTAATACTAAAGAAAAACTTACGTAATATGAGGTTACTTCGGCTTCAAAATGACAGACGCCGAACAAAATTTGCAAGAGCTGTCACAACACACATCCCTCATCGGTTCTGCTTTCAGTGCTGGAGAATAAAAGATTCTTAGATGTTTTTATTGCGGTCGTTGTTAGAGCAGTTACAGGTGTCTAAGGCAAATGGCTTGGATGGTATCCCAGCAAAGTTTTTAATGGGACGCCGCTACTATTATTGCACCTACTTTTGCACATATTGTGAATCTTTCTTTTGAGAAAGGAATAGTACCAGCAGATATAAAGATGGCTCAAGTAATTCCACTATATAAGAAGGGAAATAGACTGGATCCTGGTAATTATAGACCAGTTTCTATTTTGAGCGTTGTTTCAAGAATAATAGAAAACGTTGTGCATAAACAGATTTATGATTATGTCAGCAAGAATAGATTGATTTATGATTTCCAGTCTGGTTTTAGAAGGTCTTATTCAACAGACACTTGTTTATTGTTTTTGACAGATTGTATTAGAAAAGAGATAATTTGTGTGGTATGGTCCTGCTAGATCTACAAAAAGCTTTTGATACGGTGACCCATTCAATATTACTGGACAAAGTAGGAGCTATGGGCTTATTGGATATAGTTAAATCATGGTTGGCTTCATATTTATCAGGGAGAGAGCAAAGGGTAAAAGTTGGAGGGATGCTTTCTGAGAGTAAAACAGTTCACAACGGGGTCCCACAGGGTAATGTATTAGGTCCTCTTTTGTTTTTATTATATATGAATGATATCCAGGCTGTTTGTGAGTGTAATATGTTCTTATATGCCGATGATGCTGCTTTATTGGCTTCTGGAGAGGAGACTAATAAAATTCAAGAAAAGTTAGGTGAAGAATTAGTTAAGATGAAGGATTGGCTGTCGGAAAATAAGCTCTTATTACATTTAGGAAAAACAGAATCTATTCTTTTTGGATCTAAGTATAAATTGGGTAAGGAGGGTGATTTGGTAATCAAAGTTGATGGGTATGAACTAATAAAACATTGGTCAATGATCTAGGATGTGTTCTGGACAGTAATTTAAGTGGGGCTAGTATGGCTAGGAAAGTATTTGGAAAAGTTAATGCTAGAATTAAGTTTATAGCAAGATATGCTGGTTTTTTGGATAGAGATAGAGATACTTGCTACAGGCTTCAGTGCCATTTTGATTACGCTTGTTGTTCGTGGATGACCCATTTATCCTGAACTTGGATGATAAAGTTACAAAAATCACAGAATAAATTCATAAGTTTAGTTTTAGGATTACATTGTTTTAGTCATGTGGATAATATACACTTTCAACAGCTTGGTTGGTTACCAATTGAAAGAAAATTAGTATTACAGAAATTAAAAATAATACATGAAATCATTAATGACAGGGCTCCAGTATATTTTAATTCTTATTTTTCTCTGGTTAATGTAAGACATGGTCATTTTACCAGACAGAGTATTATGGATATTAATTTATGTAGATACAGGACACTGTATGGTCAAAGGTCGTTTAAATATTCAGGTGCTAAGGAATGGAATATGCTGATATTAGATATTAAGGTTTTAGCAAATTGTGAGGGTTTCAGAATAAGGGTGAAGAGGCTGTTTTTAGATAGGATGTCTTAAAACGTATAAAGAAATGTTGATCTGTTTGTTATTTTATGGGAGTGAGCAGATTTTTTAAAATAGGATTTTCTTCTCTTTTTAAAGCAAGGACCACAATGGAAATAAGTTACTGTAACTTTATTGTGTTATCCTTGACAAGAAGGTTGTAACAGTGAATTACTACTTTTTTTGTCAAATAAATAATCTCTCTGAATGCATCTCATACTCTCTCTTCTCTACGAGCGAAACTGGCAATATGGACAAGGCTTGACGCACGCACGCAACCTATATAATTCACACCTGGCTCCGCGTTTAAAACAAATGTAAATTCAGTCTAACTGCTTTGCTAATTTCACTTGGATGAAATCAAACATTCATCACATTTTCCACTTGTTCTTAAATTCCCAAATACTTAAAAAATGAATAAATCAGCCTATATATGTAACCTATATAATAATAATTTAATAATTGACTAAAGTAATACAGTTCTTTATTTACACAAGATAAACACATCTTTCCTCTGAAATTCAGTAATTAAGTAAATTCTGTAAAAGTAGTAATACCATTATAATCTTCCCTGCTGAAAAAAATAAAGAAAAAAATAAAATAAAATAGAACCCCTCCCAAAACACAATTGTAAATTTAATGGATTTAAGGGTTATAATGGGAAATTGTATTGGTTTTAATGTAAACTATAATAGTGTCTACTGATATGGATTCTGTTGGTGGGATATAATCTGGCAGACGGGAACCAATAGAACAACAGTAATTCCCATTGGAATAATGCCCAAAACACATTTTGTAATGGTTTTAATGGAAGCTATAAGAATTTCTGTGATGGTTTCGATTGTTTTTTTCAGCAGGGTAACAATACTCATACTGTAATGCACACTATTGACAATATTGAGCTGATGCTTGACTTTTGCAAAATTAAAATCACAAATCAAATCGCACAGCCCTAATATATAGTAACAGATAGTATATACTGCACAGCATTCAAAAAGAAGTAAGCTAGTAGTTTCAAACTGTGGTTAGGCTATAGTGCTGTTACCAGGGTTATAGTTAACTAAAACTAAATATACAGTGCCGTGAAAAGGTTTTTGCCCCCTTCCTGTTTTTTTATTTTATTTTTTGCATATTTGGCACACTTAAAAGATTCTAATCATAAAACAAATTTTAATAAGTGAAAGTGAAGTGAGGTGTGGCCAAGTATGCTGACCCATACTCAGAATTTGTGCTCTGCATTTAACCCATCCAAGTGCACGCACACAGCAGTGAACACACACGCGAAGCAGTGGGGGTGCGGTGCCTTGCTCAAGGGTCTCACCTCAAGTCGTGGTATTGACGGTGGAGAGAGTGCTGGTTATTCACTCCCCCCACCTACAATCCCTGCCGGACCTGAGACTCGAACCCACGAACTTTGGGTTACAAATCCGACTCTCTATCCACTAGGCTACAAATTAATTGCCCCCTCTTGTTAAATCATGAAAAAACTGTGATTAACCACATTATTTTAGAAAGCGGAGTTATATTTCACTAGCCACACCCAGGCCTGATTACTGCCAGAGCTGTTGAATCAAGAAATCACTTAAATAGAAGCTGTCTGACAAAGTAAAACATGCTTAAAGAGCAACACATCATGCCGCGATCTTAAGAAATTCATAAACAGATGAGAAACAAAATAGTTTACTTGCAGCAGTCTGAAAAGGGTTATAAAGTAATTTCTAAGGCTTTGGGACTCCAGCAAACCATGCTCAGAGCCATTATCCACAAATGGAGAAAACTTGGAACAGTGGTGAACCTTCCCAGGAGTGACCGGCCTACCAAAATTACTCCAAGAGCACAAAGACGACTCATCCAGGAGGTCATAAAAGAACCCAGAACAACATCTAAAGAACTGCAGACCTCACTTGCCTCAATTAAGGTCAGTGTTCATGATTCAACAATAAGAAAGAGACTGGACAAAAACAGCATCCATGGGAGAGTTCCAGGGCAAAAGCCATTGCTGACCAAAAAGAACACAAAGGCTCGTCTCACATTTGCCAAAAAATATCTTGATTATCCCCAAGACTTTTGGGCAAATATTCTGTGGACTGATGCGACAAAAGTTGAACTTTTTGGAAGGTGTGCGTCCCGTTACATCTGGCGTAAAACCAACACAGCATTTCATAAAAAGAACATCATACCAGCAGACAAACATGGTGGTGGTAGTGTGATGGTCTGAGCTTCAGAACCTGGATGACTTGCCATAATTGATGGAACCATGAATTCTGCACTCTATCAGAAAATCCTGAAGGAGAATGTCCGGCCGTCAGTTTGTGACCTCAAGCTCAAGCGCACTTGGGTTCTGCAGCAGGACAATGACCCCAAACACAGCAGCAAGTCCACCTCTGAATGTCTCAAAAAACTAAATTAAGGTTTTGGAGTGACCAAGTCAAAGTTCAGACTTAAATCCAATTGAGATGCTGTGGCATGACCTTAAACAGTCCATTCATGCTCAAACCCTCCAATGTGGCTGAATTAAAACAAAAGAAGAGTGGGCCACATTCCTCCACAGCGATGTGAAAGACTCATTGCCAGTTATCGCTACAAAGTGTGGCACAACCAGTTATTAGATTAAGAGGGCAATTACTTTTTCACGTACGGTCAGGTAGGGCTGTGCAATTAATCAAAATTCAGTTTCGATTTTGTAATCAAGATTAAACGATTATTGCGCCCCATTCCGCCCCTTTTCCAGCGGTGCTCATTTGTTCCTCCATAAAAGCCCAATTTCACGTGTAAATCAGTAAAATCATGTAACGAGACTTTTGCAAAATGGGACGTGCTTGATTTATTCAAGTTGATTAGATTTATTCATGTTTTTAAAAGCGTGAAAGAGAGCATGCGCTGTTCCTCGGGAGGATTACTGTGTTTGCGCTCAGAGACGGAACACAACACGGACATGTAAAGTCATCTTTTAGCACCTAAACGGTCAAATACACACAAAAATGTGTCAAAATGTGGCACTTAGTGATTATTCACATAAAACCTCGTCGGTTATGTAATAAATGAACTTAAAGAGTTGAGAATGAAAATACTTGTGTAACAGTAAATTGGATCCGTGTGGCTCTTAAAGTGACAGCGGGCTATATTCCTGCTGCCGACTGTGTGCTTTATATTAATCAAACAACAAAAGACAAAGAGAAAATCACTCACTGCTCTTTACTGAAGGACATTTGTAGCTTTAATAAGAAACAAAGGAAGTTTAATTCTTACAGTGAAGACTATGCTGTAGCTGTTTTATTTTACATTAGTTATTCAGTTTCTCTTTCCTGTTTACTGAATACTTTAGACTTGCATTAGAAAACTTTTTTTTATTGCTGGCATTGTATTCCTTTGCTTTTTTTTATTACTGGTAAATATAATATAATAACATTGTATTTCTGTCTCTCAGTAAGTTTTCATGTGTTGTTGAAGGCTGTTTTCTGGCTCTGTGTGAGTCTGGATCTGTCTCGCTCAACAATACGCCTGATCCCTGCTTTATGATGATCTCCAGTGAGATGCTGATAATGCTGTAATTGAGTTTATATTCTGGAGAAACGTTACCTGAGGAAACCTTGTTGCATGTGTAGTCAGTGAGTCTCATTGATAATGACTCTTTTCACACCTTTATTTCTTTTTAATTTGTGGCATACAAATAACTTTACCTGACACAATGTTGCTCGTAATCCAATGCATAGAGAACAACAAACAGTATTTATTGATTGCAAAATGTCATCAAAATCCCATCTGTCGTGAATCTTTTGCTTTAGTCGAACAGATTGCACTAAATATTAATGGTTTTTTTTGCATGTTTAAGAACATTCAATGACTTAAATGAAGTAGCAATAAATGAATTAATCTTGGCATGAATGGATAACATAAATGCAACATTAATATATATATATATAGAGAGAGAGAGAGAGAGAGAGAGAGAGAGATTTTTGCTTTTTTATTTCACTTTTTTTTTTTTCTTTTTTTTTTTTTTGCATGTTTAACATTTGGCCATTTCTAATGCATTCAGCAGGTGAATGAACAACACAAATGCAAAATTAAAAAATATGCATGTATTATTTTTTGTTATGTATATATTTTTAGATTTAGATTCATTTTATTTATTGCATATTTTACATTTGGCAGTTTCTGAACAAATGCAACATTAAAAATATTATATTGATATTATTTTCATATATGTATATATATATATGTGTGTGTGTGTGTGTGTGTGTGTGTGTGTGTGTGTGTGTGTGTGTGTGTGTAATTTGTTTGTGTTTCACAGTTGGCAGTTTTCCTATGCATTTAGTAGCTGAATGAACAATATATTATAAATGCAATGGAAAAATGTACATATCAAACGCTTATATATATATAAATAAAAAATTGTTATGTGTATACCTTTTATTTATATTTTTTAGATTTATTTTATGTTTTTTTTAGTATTTCATTTGTGTGTGTTTCTCATGGGTTCAGCAGCTCTCTCTCTCTCTGTCTCTCGCCCCGCGTGTGTGACTCAAGGTTTCTGTCATGTTGCCATGCCGACAAGGCCGTTTGGGTTTATTTACCTTGAGAGACACTGAAGGAGGGATTGAGGGAAGAACGGAGGGATTTTAATGGATGAGAGATGAATGAATGAGCGGTCGCTCTGGACTTTAATGAATAACATCAATACAGACTCTTCTCTTCTCTTCTCTTCTCTTCTCTTCTCTTATCTTCTCTTCTCTTCTCTTCTCTTCTCTTTCTTGCATCAAAAAGAGTAATTTCATTGTAAATTGAGTGAAAATGTGCTGCTGAAGTTCTTCAGGTCAAACTGAAATTATCAAAAATAAACTTGAGGTGCTCATGTTTGCTTTATTTTTTCCCTTTTTTTCATTTTTAAATTTTTCGTTTTTAAATCATGGTTAAATTAAATGTTAGAAATCAAAAAGCATGTCTTATTAATTACAACAAAAATAAGGGAAAACAATTTTTTGTTTTACCCCATAGACAGATTTTTCTTGTTTTAAGTGAATGCTCACTTAATTTTGCTTAATTTTAAAGAGAAAAAAAGACTTATTTTGCATCTCAAGTCGGTCTTGATTTAAGAATGATTAGATGTTTGTACTGGAAAACAAGACAAAAATACTTGGTAATATAATCTTTATTTGCTGTATATAATTTACTTATGATGTGATTATTCATAAATCTTTATTTATGAGCATTAATGTATGAATATACAGTGATGTGAAAAAAGTGTTGGCCCCCTTCCTGATTTTTTTATTTTTTTGCATGTTTGTCACACTTTAATGTTTCAGATCATCAAACAAATTTAAATATTAATCAAAGATAACACAAGTAAACACAACATGCAGTTTTTAAATGAAGTTTTTTATTATGAAGGCAAAACAAAATCCAAACCCACATGGCCCTGTAAGAAAAAGTGCTTGCCCCCTAAACCTAATAACTGGTTGTGCCACCCTCAGCAGCAACAACTGCACTCAAGCGTTTGTGATAACTGACAACGAGTCTTTCACATCGCTGCAGAGGAATTCTGGCCCACTCTTCTTTGCAGTATTATTTTAATTCAGCCACATTGGAGGGTTTTCGAGCATGAATGGACTGTTTAAGGTCATGCCACAGCATCTCAATCGGATTTAAGTCCAGAATTTGACTTGGCTGCTCCAAAACCTTCATTTTGTTTTTCTTGAGTCATTCAGA
Organism: Acrossocheilus fasciatus; assembly: GCA_036784905.1. Lineage (NCBI taxonomy): Eukaryota > Metazoa > Chordata > Actinopteri > Cypriniformes > Cyprinidae > Acrossocheilus > Acrossocheilus fasciatus. The sequence continues at coordinate 32,788,454 of CM071957.1, forward strand.
GGTGGACTTGCTGCTGTGTTTGGATCATTGTCCTGCTGCAGAACCCAAGTGTGCTTGAGCTTGAGGTCACAAACTGATGGCTGGACGTTCTCCTTCAGGATTTTCTGATAGAGAGCAGAATTCATGGTTCCATCAATTATGGCAAGTCATCCAGGTTCTGAAGCTCAGACCATCACACTACCTCCACCATGTTTGTCTGCTGGTATGATGTTCGTTTGATGAAATGCTGTGTTGGTTTTACGCCAGATGTAACGGGACACACACCTTCCAAAAAGTTCAACTTTTGTCGCATCAGTCCACAGAATATTTGCCCAAAAGTCTTGGGGATAATCAAGATATTTTTTGTCAAATGTGAGACGAGCCTTTGTGTTCTTTTTGGTCAGCAATGGCTTTTGCCCTGGAACTCTCCCATGGATGCTGTTTTTGCTCAGTCTCTTTCTTATTGTTGAATCATGAACACTGACCTTAATTGAGGCAAGTGAGGTCTGCAGTTCTTTAGATGTTGTTCTGGGTTCTTTTATGACCTCCTGGATGAGTCGTCTTTGTGCTCTTGGAGTAATTTTGGTAGGCCGGTCACTCCTGGGAAGGTTCACCACTGTTCCAAGTTTTCTCCATTTGTAGATAACGGCTCTGACCGTGGTTCGCTGGCATCCCAAAGTCTTAGAAATGGCTTTTATAACCCTTTCCAGACTGATGCATGTAAACTATTTTGTTTCTCATCTGTTAATGAATTTCTTAAGATCGCGGCATGATGTGTTGATCTTTAAACATGCTTCACTTTGTCAGACAGGTTCTATTTAAGTGATTTCTTGATTCAACAGGTCTGGCAGTAATCAGGCCTGGGTTCGGGTCGTGAAATTTAACTCAGCTTTCTAAAATAATGTGGTTAATCACAGTTCTTTCATGATTTAATAGGAGGGGGCAAGCACTTTTTCACACAGGGCCATGTGGGTTTGGATTTTGTTTTCCCTTCATAATAAAAAACTTCATTTAAAAACTGCATGTTGTGTTTACTTGTGTTATCTTTGATTAATATTTAAATTTGTTTGATGATCTGAAACATTAAAGTGTGACAAACATGCAAAAAAAATAAAAAATCAGGAAGGGGGTCAACACTTTTTAACACCACTGTATATATATATATATATATATATATATATATATATATATGTTGTTGGTGTTTGCAAGTGGATGAATGAGGATGGTCTAAACTGAAGGATGGAGATATTAATGACTCTGAATAAAAGCGTCATGCAGATCTGGTTCAGCCCTCTGATTGTTTGTCACAGTCACACTGACCTATTGCCATGGCAGGACACACACACACACACACACACACACACGCACGCACGCACGCACGTACATGTTGATGTATGAGTGGACGAAGGCAGTGTTGTGTGTGATTTGTTAGATGTCAGGAGAGCAGAAGTGAGTATTCAGTCAAGGTGTCCTGTACTAAAACCTGTAGTAAATATCAGTAAACAGCAGTTACAGACACAGCTGTGACACGGAAACATGACATGCAGCCAGCAGAACTGATGGTTATC